>VUQJ01045592.1:46196-72222 GCA_015108635.1 Andinoacara biseriatus
GAGAGGGGTGTGGTGGGGGGGGGGGGGGGGTGTAGTTAGACCAATCAGGGTGTTCCTGTTTAAAATGTGAACAGAGGCATCTTTTGCACCAAATTTCCATCAGAGGGCCAAGTTTTAACTTAGGAGTGGTGGTTTAAGGAAATGCTGTTTTTTTTAAAGATTTATTTGCATCCCTGCTGTCAAGGTTGACTTTTGAATTGGCTAAAAAAAAATAAACATATAACAAGATATAATATGCAAGTCTCACGGTGTTGCTTCCCGTGACTGTCAAAACCTCTGAGTAACAGTTTATTGAAAAGAAACAGTACTCATGACAAGGATTCCCCAATGCAAAAATATTCTCATACAGAAATAAAACAATGTGAAAAGTGTGCAAAACCACAAAGCTTGAAATAACACTCACATTTAATGATAACCCCTTTTTTCTGGTGATGTCTGTGGAATAAAGAGATGAAAGCAGCACAGTTTGCCTGATCGACACTATAGCCGGGGGTATCGTGTCAGCCACAGAGTCGTGGAAAGACCACGTCTCCTCTTCCATCACGATTAAAAGTGATGATGGTTGAGATGGAGAGAATGGCTCAGAAACTGAAAGAGGGAGTCGCAGGGAGAACAGTGGAAGACGGCTGAATGAGGGGAATAAAAGAGATTTAATGATCTCTGAGCTTCACATGCACTAATGCTAAGCATGCTTTTGTTTTTCTGTGCACCTCAAGGAATATTTCTTTTTTTTTCTCAGCTCAATGATGCTTAAAGATGAATGCTTGGATGCACACGCGTGCACTCGCAAACATTCACATAGGTGTAAAAATACACAGAATCTGACAAAAGCACACAAACACGCGCGGCCCCGTCCTTACGATGCGCTCTTGTCACACCCACACTCAGATTAACTGACGCATATCTGAATCTGTGACTCACAGAAGGAGACTAAAACCATGTTTATATATGCACAACCCTGATGTATTCATTTGAACATCTCCCGCATTCTATTTCACAGCAATTTCACAACGAGTTTCTGAGCTGGAATTCTTTGCTTGAAGTATTTTGGATCTCAGATAAGACCTTACAATGAGAAGACAAATGATTCTGACAGGAGTGTGCCAGAAAAGGGACTCCTTATGTGAAATTCAGTGTTCAGAATGAGTCCTTAGCATCCATGGGAGGGGCTTTCATATGTGCACAACCAAAAAATCTTTTGCTTCAGACGAGTATTTAACAGAACAAAGTTATTCTTGCCTTTGCTGCATTCTAATATACAGTTTGTACGGAAAGTATTCAGAACCTTTTAAATTTTTCACTCTTTGTTTCATTGCAGCCATTTGCTAAAATCAAAAAAGTTCATTGTATTTCACATTAATCTACACTCAGCACCCCATCTTGACAGAAAAAAACAGAAATGTAGAAATTGTTTCAAATGTATTAAAAAAGAAAAACGGAAATATCACATGGTCATAAGTATTCAGAGCCTTTGCTGTGACACTCATATTTAACTCACATGATGCCCATTTCTTCTGATCCTCCGTGAGATGGTTCTACTCCTTCACTGGACTCCAGCTGTGTTTAATTAAACTGATTGGACTTGATTAGGAAAGGCACACATCTGTTTATATAAGACCTCACTGCGCATTTCAGAGCAAATGAGAATCATGAGGTTGAAGGAACTGCCCAAGGAGCTCAGAGACAGAATTGTGGTGAGACACAGATCTGGCCAAGGTTACAAAAGAATTTCTGCAGCACTCAAGGTTCCTCAGAGCACAGCGGCCTCCATAATCCTTAAATGGAAGAAGTTTGGGACGACCAGAACTCTTCCTAGACCTGGCCGTCCAGCCAAACTGAGCAATGGTGGGAGAAGAGCCTTGGTGAGAGAGGTAAAGAAGAACCCGAAGTGAGATGGGAGAAAGTTCCACAAAGTCAACTATCAGTGCAATCCTCCACCAGTCGGGGCTTTATGGCAGAGTGGCCCGACGGAAGCCTCTCCTCAGTGCAGACATATGGAAGCCTGCATAGGACTGGCTTCAGAACAACCCTGTGACCATTCTTGACTGGCTCAGCCAGAACTCTGACCTAAATCCAATTGAGCATCTGGAGAGACCTGAAAATGACTGTTCACCAACATTCACCATCCAACCTGACGGAACTGGAGAGGATCTGCAAGAAAGAATGGCAGAGGATCCCCAAATCCAGGTGTGGAAAACTTGTTGCCTCATTCCCAAGAAGACTCGAGGCTGTACTGGCTCTGAAGGTGCTTCTACTCAATACTGAGCAAAGGCTCTGAAAACTTATGATCATGTGATATTTCAGTTTGTTTGTTTTTTTAATAAATTTGCAAAAATGTCTACATTTGTTTTTTTCTGTCAAGATGGGGTGCTGAGTGAACATTAATGAGAAATAAAATGAACTTTTTTGATTTTAGCAAATGGCTGCAATAAAACAAAGAGTGAAACATTTAAAGGGGTCTGAATACTTTCTGTACCGACTGTACTACAGTAAACCTCTCACCTGAAACCAAAACACTCCAACTCAAGACTGTAATGAAGATTTCTGAGAGCTGCCACCAAATTTTAAATGTTAGTTAACTGAAGACGAACACAAAGATTTCTCTTGTTTGCGTAGACATACGTCACACTTTCACTGTTTCAGTAAAACTATCCAGAGTAAATCTTCAGGAATTATGAACATGGGCTGAAGTTAACAGTGGCGACCACTGGATGGCGTGGCTCCGTCTGGCTCGTCAACATTACTGTTATACATGGAGCCAAAAAACACAATTTATTGGTTTCAGTCCTGGTTTTAAAGCAAATTTAGTAGTTAATGATATATAAACAGAAAGATCCTCACTGCCGCTACAGGTACACTAATAAAGTTTTGAATTTTTTAAAATACCACTTCAAAGGAAATTTTAGACTAAACGATACATCAAAGCAAATATATGAAAATGAACATAAAGGTAAAAGCAAAGTATCTGGTTGAGTTTAGGAACATTATCCAAAGGTGTTTTAAACATAAAAAGACGAAAGTGTTGAACTGACCTTCAGCTGTGAAGCTGATATTCAGTCCACTTATGTTCACTAATTATAGCAGACGATGTCATGCTGTTTCAGAAAAAGCATGGCCTCAGGCACTCATCCAAGCAGAACGATATTCAGATGCTTCTTTTATTTGTAAATGTATCTTTAAATCATTTTTAGACTGCTGTTATGGTTCACCAACTCCTTTGAGCTTTTGTAAATATGCAAAAATATGTTTAAAAAGGCAGGACGGTGGTGTCGTCGCTAGCACTGCTGCCTCACAACTAGAAGGGTTTGAATCCAGCTTGGCCCGGGCCTTTCTGTGTGGAGTTTGCATGTTCTCCCCGTGTCTGCGTTGGTTTCCTCCCACAGTCCAAAGACATGCACTGACTGGGGTTAGGTTAATTGGTTATTCTAAATTGCCCACAGGTATGAATGTGAGTGTGAATGGTTGTCTGTCTCTCTGTGTTAGCCCTGGCAACCTGTACAGGTGTACCCTGCCTCTCGCCCTATGACAGCTAGGACAGGCTCCCGCCCCCCCATGACCCTGAACAGGATAAGCGGAAGAGGATGGATGGATGGATGTTTAAAAATGGTTGTAGCTCATGTCTAAAAACATCTTAAAATACATTCAAAAAACATTGTCCAATGTTTAGGTCTGGCTGGTGTCAACTTTGTCAGCATGCAAGTGTACCCACCATGACTGTTGCAGCGTGAGGTCTCCACCAGCCTGTTGTCCTGGTCGTAGCACACCATGGCCTGGTAGCGGTAGCCCTGTCCACATTCCTTGATGTCTCCCTGCACCTTCATTCCCAGGATGCTCTCCACTCTGGCTCCCTCAGGCAGGATGCAGTCTGACCAGTTCCCCACTGGCTGTGCATTGTACTTATCACAGGGGCAGTACTGCGTCTCACTCAGAGGGTACATTTGTGTGTTCTTGCACTTGTCTTTCTTCTTGCTTCTCCCTGCAGAGTGGAGCAGGATAGAGATTAAGAGAATCATCAGGAGATCTACATGTCTGCTGGCATTGACAGATTTCAGCATGATATGCTGAGGCTGCTTTCAAGGTCTTGTTTACCCGCTAAAAAAAAAAGACCAGACAACACAGGAGCTGCTGTGCCCCCATGCATGTGGGATACATGATGATAGATTAAGCTTGCCAAATAGTTTCCAGCATAGTGGGCTCTTACTGAAGCAGCTTGATATTTTTTATCCTCACACATGCCAGGCATCGTTAATCACAGATCACTGTGCAAAGAAATACTTGTCTCCTTACAGCAGTCTATAATTAGGAGCTTCCAATGTAAATAAGGAGATAATGTGTGGATGACTTTACTCTTTACCTGCAGTTTTTGCATCAAAATGACTTTGAGCTGTGGATTTCCAAATTTATCTTGTGTCAGGACCACAGCTTTTATTGCTGATGCTGTCTGTAATATGACATCACAGGGACCAACTGAATGTGTGGATTTGGATTATTTTAAATTGGGCAGAAAAATTACTAAAGCTAAAAACAAAAACTGACTTAGATATTTTTGTTTCATTAGGAAAAGGAACTCAGAGGCACTGGACAGTCGTAGTATTACTAATCATGCTTGTGAACCACAGGATTGTGGATAAACCACAAAATCCTGATGTAAAACTATGAACAATTAAAGTGTCTCTAGACTTATGAATGAGTAATGGCTCATCTGCTCTTTTACAAACAGGTGAATGGGTCAAAAGGTACTTAACATTCATATCAGGGGATAATAAAAGCTTCTCAAATCCACTTTCTCACAGTTTCGAGTTGACTTTGTAACCTCAGTGGGCGCTTGCGGAGGTGCCTTAATTCATTACACACGACTGTGATGCACGGGGCGTCGCCCAGGTGACACTGATGGATAACAAAGACTTGTTGCTTTAATTCCAGCTGATCATTTAGCTGTCAAAAACCAAATGCATATGTTTATGACCTTATTTTTCATATAAAGAATCATCTATTGAAGCGCTGCTCAAATCTTGTGGTACCTCTCGAATGTTAAACTGCAATGCAAAATAAGTTTCACAGCAGTGCATTGTTTGTGCCGCGCTGCTCTGCCCTCACCTATCAATGCCCTCTTTCTGGTGCGGACCCCCACACAGTCAGCTGTGCAAGACGAGAACTTGGACCAGTTGGTCAGCTGGCAGTCATCCTGGCAGGGGAGCTGACAGCGCTGAGTGATTGCAGGCATGGCCTTGGCAAATTTCAGACACTCGCTGATATCGGCCTGCGTCCCGTCCAGCTGGCGGCAGGACACAGCTGGAAGAATGAGAGGAAGTCGGGTCAAAAGGCCCCATTAGAACATTAAACATTGTGCTTTAATGACCGATTGTTTCAACAGATTGATTGGAAGTTGTAACAGGAATGGAAAGTTAAAGACATTGTTGAAAGGTAATAAAAAACTGAATGTGTTAAGTACACTGGTGTAAAAAAAAACAATCAAGCAGAGACAAGTCAATGCCATTTTTCATGTCTGATACTATTAACGAATGAACGAATGAACAGAAGGTATTGAATATATATAAATACTTTACACCCACATTTCCTCTTTTTGTACATTTCCTCTTTTTGTACTTCTGATCCAGTACAGTTAAGCGGACTCTCTGCAACAACTCCTCTGGATCTTAATTTACCGCAGCATATTCACATTTATAAAATAAGGTGCATCTAAAGCTAAAGATTTCAACCTTGCAGAAGTAGTTAACATTAGTTCTACATTGGGCAAAAAAACTGCTTATATGTTTTAATTGTTCAGAGGGAAGGGCCATTCTTACTTCATGAAGGTGTGCAGTAGATTTCCCTGCAATGAAGCGCTTAAATTTCACTCGTTAAATGTTTAAATTTTACAAACAGTTCAACAAGGTGCTTTCAGCTGATCTCTGATTTGCCAAAGGGTTGCTGCAGTGGATGGATCCACAGGTTTGATCCTGACACGATCCTCTCATTGATCCAGGCAGGGGACTGACGCTTAGACTACTTGAGGCTTGTGACCTCCTGACGCTGGGTTGGTGTCATCTCCCAGACTTGAACCTGATCAGTATTTAGGTCAGAAAACTAGACTCAAATAGTTCAATAATTTAATAGTTGAGAAAATAACAGCAAAACAACGAGTTTTCCAGTTATTTCAGAGTTATACAAAAATATATAAAGTTCAGTTCACTTACAGAAGGCCTTAAAGGCAAATTTGCTTACATTTGGAAAGTGCAAAGGTAAATTTCCTCCATTATTTTGCCCAGCTTAGCAAACTGCTGCCTGTACCTTCATGTTACACATCTACTGCACAAATAAATGGATAATCTTAGTCTAAAAATGTAGTATTGTTATGGACTAAACCAGAAATCAACAAGTATCTTAATGTTACTTTGAGGCCATAATTTATAGAAGATGTCACATTGAAGGTTCAATTTACCAACTACTTAGGAGGTGTAAGGGGTCTTGGCCAGGTATGCTATGGGCCCTCGCAATAATTTCTCCATAGAAAAAGCTCTTTCAGAGCTACACAACGCATCTTAAATCTGACAGGCCAAGTACTCATTGTGACAAGTAAAACGGCTGTGATATGTGAAATCACTGAAGTGCCCCTTTAATTAGGAGTTCTTAACCCACTCGTGAGTGCCGTGATGTGAAATATAGATTTAAAAGGGAGTGGATGAAAAATGGATCAGAACTTTATGATTCAGATTAGATCTCAGGGGAGGTTTAATAACAATTAAGAAAAGAGCAGACACAAAAGCATCTTGACCCTCGACTGGTTTAAAGGCCCCGAGTCAATTTGTCTCGGACTGCATCATCCTTTCTTTTGTTCTTTCAATAAAGGGTAGTACTTGTGTTGCTGCAATATTTCATTTTCTTGTGATGCAGACATTCTGCAGGGCTGTACCTTCATAGAGAAATCAATCTCTAAGCACATTTTGCTGAACCCCCGTGGGCACTGCTATTGGTTTGGAAAGCCTCCGTCTGCTGTTGTGTTAGGTCAGGTCTTATATATATATTGTGTGTGTGTGTGTGTGTGTATCGGAGTGGCTGTGTTCACAAAAGTGAAGGAGAACAGCAGAAGCTCGCTGTTCTGTGTGTTTAATAATGCCAGTATAGGGTTTTTCCGCCCTCTAAGGAAAACCTCTCTCCAGGTAAACAACACAATGCAGGAAACACAGACCAGAAAGGACAGCGCGTCTCATTTGATGACAAAATGATTTCTGTCATTTGTATAAGTGACAGAAGTGTGAAAACCAGTGCAGGAGAGTCTGAACTTCAGGTGTCACATGGCATCAGGTCACAGAAAAGCTGGAAAAAAAGGAGGTCTTTAACAGACCTTAAAGCATATTCATAAACTGATTCTTCTGTCCATTAATGGAAGCTAGCAAAGGCGAGACGGAAAAATAAGCACTAATAATGGCTTTCCATAGGAGCTGGAACGTAATGAAATTGATCATTCTGCGTGACCCCCCTGAAATTGGATTTTTATGAAAGCCTCCCAGGACTGTATGGCGCACCCGTTCTCTATAAAATGGCAAGAAGAAATATGCTTTTAAAGAGGGAAAGCCACAACTCCTTTAAAGTACTTGTCACTTGTGCGTGAAGTCGATATGAACAAGGGTCCCGGCCGTTGTGCGCTATAGGCACAGAGCAGCATCATCTCCTAAATTTGAGCAAGAGATATTCGATTAAAATTGCATGACAAGAGCCCGAGGGGAAAAAAAAAAAAAAAAGCCAGCAGTGAAACAAGCCAAACTGTCAAACAAGTCTCAAGAGGAGGCTGATAAGGTGTGAGCACATTTCCTTCCCAAACTCTAGAGGATTACAAAAAAAATGAAACAACTGGGGGAAAAAAAAAGAAGAAAAAATATATATTTTATATATTTTACTGCTGATGTTTATAAGAGTCTCATCTCCAGTTTGGACTACATTGTGTGAGTGGGAGGATTTGATGTGTACGCTAACTAAATTGGACTATTCTCCAAACCTTGGCACATCCATCTGCTGCTTCATGGCTGGGCTCCAGATGCTCCGAAATGAGCAAAAATTAAATTTACGGTGATTAGGAATGTCTCAGAGAAGATGCAGGAGGAAACAGGGGACAAAGAGATTTGTTTCTGTACCTCTTGTCTGAAGCCCTAGTCCACAGGTCTCCTGTGCACCCGGAGTATCCTGTCTGAGAAACCAGGGGACCAGCTGGCACTTCCTCCACTTGTGGGTTTTCCACCTGGAATAAATACAGTAAGTACAGGCATATTAATGCTAAAACAGTATTCATTATTACACCAACATCTTGAACTGCAGAGTCAGAGTCAGAAACCGGTGTCAGTACAGTAATGCTGCGTTCAGACCACTCAGTACCAGCTCAGTTATGGCCAAGTCTGGATTTGGAATAAAAAAAAAAAAAAGGAGCGTCCTACTTGACAGTTGATGGATTTATCTTCATTCATTCATGCGTCATTATGAATGAAAACCAACACTGGGACACCTCATGGTTTTCCCACGGAAAAACAAAGCATGCTAGAATATCGTTAGGCCTTCCACGATGGTTCTGCTGCTTTTGTAAGGCTGACCAATAGGAGCAAAGAGCACTCCACCAGGAGCGATGCGGTGTAGCTAGGCAGAACTGTGAAATGCAAGCCTGCCAGTATGATACACACAGCTTTGGCTGCCATTGTCAGTTTACATTATTTTCCTGGAAATCATTAATTATCACATACTTCTTGATGACTAGCATGCTGTGAAAGTAAGCAACTGATCTGGAAACACCGTGTGTCACGTGTGTCACTGCTGAAAAGACAAAAGGGCAAGTGTGAGCTTCTAGGCAATTCTTTTCTTTAGGTGCCAAAAGGAAAAAAGACGCCGTGTTGGGAAAATAAGGGGAAACAATCTGCCTAATTAGGCAGGTAACGGTGATGTGCGCTTAAAAAATGCATTCCATAAATTAAACAGCAAGATTGGTGGTTTATCATGTGGTAATTGTGGCTCGGTGGGACTGTCTAAATCCAGAGTAATGTACAAAGGGCTCTGTATTACTGTTTAAACTTGTATTCTTCACATAATATCAGGAAAGGGTTTCGTAAATGTAAAATTCTTTCTGCAGCGTGACAACAACCCTGCATGTACAGCTAGAGAAAACGTGTGTGTCTGCTGCCTCCACCCACCCATGATGTCATCACCACAGAGTTAGTCTGGGATTAAATGAAGAGACAGACGACACTAAGACAGCCTAACCTCACAGAAGAACTGCGTGCATGTGTACCAGGAAAACTGCTTCAAAAGAAAAGCGATACTCATCGTTTGTGTTTTTTCCCCCCCTTTTTTGTATGATGTTAATGCATCAACCACAGCACCACTTTTAAACGTGAAAAAAAAGCACATTGCCATTAAATAAAAACAAAGTTGAAATAACTTATTTTATTTAAAAAAAACAATCACTTCTCCATTTTTAAATGTAGGCAAGTATACATATGAAAGCAGCAACTGTGTATGTCCTGTTATACTGAGCTGTGTTATCACAAGTGGCAGCTTTTCCGCATATTGTACAGCCCAAACCTACTTCCTTTGTAAGGCACTAAAAGTGCAGCTGTAGTGATCAAATACTTCCTGTAGTTTACAAAATTAAACGTCATGTGGAAGAACAAATGGAGGACATTTTTTTTTTCTAAATAGTGAATTGCTTTTGTCCTGAGGACAGCAATGCAAAAATTACTGTCTATTTCAATTTTACCCTCTCCTCCTCTGAAATGGCATGCCCTCGGGGCAAACAGCAAGGGTCCTGAACAGAGATTTGCACGCAGGGATCTTTGTCGTTTGTTAAAATTAGACTTGACATGAGATTCGCACCCTGTGACAGCTGGGTTAGGCTCCGCCCTCCCCTCATGACCTTGAATTGGATAACCAGAAGGAATTGAATAAATGGGTGGATGGATGGATCAGGTTCTACGCTGGAACTATTCTTTATAAGACAATGATTTCACATTTTTCTTTATACCGTACATCAACCTAACATTTCTCTCTATACGCAATAACAAATTGCCCCTAATCTCCTCAATCTCACAAAGTAATCGGTTCTGGACAATGAATGACAAGTTGGGTGAATAAAGCAATGATTTCGACTCGTGACCCCAGAGATGACAATGCGCCATGTCCCAGAATCTTTTTAGTGAGTCTCTGATCTTGATAAATCTGTTCTTGAAGCATTTGACACTTCCCATCTCACACATTTAACTTCATTCACTGCAAAGAACAACGCTGTACCCGGAGATTGGGCTGGAAAGAACTGACAGCTTCTTTAAATGTCATGTGCTCATCCAGCCTTAAGAAAAGATATTTATACTGGTGATCACTATTTGACAGCTCCATTGAAGCAAGATTATAATCAACTCACTGCTCTTCAATGATTAAAACAAAAAAAAAGTCTAAAACATACTATTTGTGTTTCGTTTTGATGTCCAGCACATCCCACAAAAATGCTCAGCATTGGCTGTCAAGTGCAACTTACCCATTTGTTATGTCACACTCACATCCCCGTTAAGCGAACTATTGCTCCTGTCAGCCTGTCTTTCTTCTGAATTTGTCAATAAAAGGAAACGTGCAAATCAACAACAAACTAGGGGTGTTGCTATAAAGACAAAGTAACATATCATCACCGTCTTAAAATAATGGCCTAAGCCATTTTTTCAGGTTTTTCAGAGGAGACAAAAAATAAATAAACCGAACACTGAAAATATGATGATTTAAGCAAAAATAAAAATTTGGGCCAGAAACTATAGTGAAAGAGGTTATCCAGACTCACCTGAAGCTCCTGGAGCACAAATAAATTCAGATAAAACTGACGTTATTGTGCTCGGCCGCACAAATCTTAGACACATGCTGTCGAACCAGGTCTGGATGGCATTAATTTAACACTGTGAGAAATCTTGGAGTCATTTTTGACCAGGATATGTCCTTCAATGCACATATTAAACAAATATGTAAGACCGCTTTTTTGCATTTGTGCAGTATTTCAAAAATTAGAAACATCCTGTCTCGGACTGATGCTGAAAAACTAATTCATGCGTTTATTACTTCTAGATTGGACTACTGTAATTTGTTATTATCAGGCTGTCCCAGAAGCTCCCTGAAAAGCCTCAATGATCCAAAATGCTGCAGCAAGAGTACTGACAGGGACTAGAAAGAGAGAGCATAATCATAATCATTAGTTATTAATAATCTCTGTCTTGTACAGTGTGTCTTTTGTCCTCTCTCTCAGCTGCATCCAGTCAAATCAGATGACTGACCCTCCCTGAGCCTGATTCTGCTGGATGTTTCTTCCTGTTCAAAGGGAGTTTTTCCTTCCCACTGTCACCAAATGCGGGTCTGACTGTTGGGTTTTATCTGTAATCACTGTAGGGTCTTTACCTACAATATGAAGCGCCTTGAGGCGACTGCTTGTTGTGATTTAGCGCTATATAAATAATATTCAACTGAATTAAATGACTAGTAAGTTAGTCACCAGGAACTCATGTTAGTTACAGCAACTTGCCACAAAAGGTAAAGGCAGTGCAACTTTACTTTTATTTTTGGTATGTTTTTATGTTTATGTTTATGTGTATCTATGCGTCGTGGACCTGATTCTCTTGGGGCCTCTTGGCCAGGTCATGTTTGTAAATGAGAACTGGTTCTCAAACATTTTACCCTGTAAAATAAAGGTTTAAAAAAATGGTGGGATGGAGATGGTCAATTATTATTCTAAAATAAACTCTTGTGACCACAGAAATGTCACAGTGTGGAATTAATAAAGTGGTTAGATTATTGGATTTATTTTCTCCCTTATGGTTCCTCATAAAAATAAAATAAAAACACCTTTCCATTTTTTACCATTAAACTGTTCGTTTCTGAAAATAGGCTTTGAATTGAACAAAAATTAAACCTAAACAACTCAGACTGGCATAAATATGCAATAAAACAAAAAAAAAGATGACATTTTATTTCAGTTCATTGGTTAGCCCACAACCTAACTTTATACTGTTTCTCATGGTGGCAAACAAGGAGTTAACAAGAAAGTGTGCACCTATAAATAAACACAGGCAGCTGATATTTTGAGAGGTGGAAGCAGAAAGTCAGACTGGCACCGAGTATACAGGTGTAGAGAAAATATGCGCCTTTATAGCATATTCAAATATTTTAATATGTTTTTAAAACTTGGCTGTTCACGAAAGGTGCTGGTTTGATTTTTTTTTTGTCGTTTCAGGGCTGCAGTGGAAAATCATCTAAACACAAAAATAGAGCATAGAACAAACAAAAACTGTGGAATAAGCCTTAAGGTTTTAAACATTTCCAAACCCACTCATACACTGTCCACTGAATTGTGACTTTGAAATATGAGACTGTAGTGCTTTTACCTGAAACCAGGACAGACTTTGGGAATTTCACAGTCCCTCTCCTCCTCGAGCACCTCTGGACATTCCTGCCCTCCGTTAGACGGCATCTGGATTGTAAGACGTTTCCTTGATTGCTTTTTCTTCACAGCAACACCAGCTGAAGGGACACAGGCAATTAATTAATTAAAATAAGAAATGTATGCAGTGTATGGAAAAGTGATGAGAAAAGTGTTAAAGTGATAAGCTAGCTGCTCTGTTAATAATCCTTGAAGAATGGAATTGGAGACTGTTACTGCCAATTCAAATTGGACAGCTATCATCGACAACGCACACTTCTGATTACTGCGAATATCAAGCCAACAACGATGATGCAGAAAAATCCTATTAGACCTTGGAATTGACTCAGATTAAATTTATGGTATTTACATGTGTGGCGTTGCCCTCGAGTAGTTCATTAAGTTGAAACAAGCCTCTGGATAGCCCTATATCCTGCTTCAAAGCTTTATACGTGGGCAGCATGCAATTCTCTGCACAAGGTTAAGATATCAGCATGATCAAATTAAAATGCACTGCCACCGCTATGGCATGCTTAGACCAAAGAGATTTATGTCACCGTGTCACAAGAGGAGGTCATTAAAATATGGATGATAATGATTTTCAGCTGTAAATCAACTTAATGTTTTTGCCACCACTCAACAGCTTGGGCGATGGCCCCCTAACAAAGGTGACCTCATCTGAAAATGTTTTCCTTTCACCACTCGAGAACAACAACGCTGAGCACTTCCTGGCCCTTGTAGTCGTGGGCGAGTGGGCTTGCCAGGCCCACTATCAGAGGTCAACCCAGAGGTTGTATTACACGCCAATCTGTCAAATTAATTATCTGTAACGAGACAGGAGTGCATGTGTTTATTCAGCGGCCATTGTCTCTGGCTCAGTGTAGGGCATCGCAACTCTATAGTTGTCCCACTTAGTCAATTAAAATTTGCCTCTGTGTTGTCCACTTTGTAATCTTTTATTATCATGTTATTACCGCTTCATTATTGTAAATTATGTAAGTATGATGGTAAACACTGTGCCTGTCCTTAAGGCATGACTAACTACAAAAGAAGGGAAATTAAGCTTTTTTTTTTTTATTTTTTAAACAGAGGTTTCTGGCACAACTTCCCCCAGACAGATGAAGAAGAACAAAGTCTAAAGAGGTATGGCAACACTTGTAGCCTTCATCGGGGTCATCAGAGAACTTATCACAGACAACATTTTAAATAACACCCAAAAAAAAACAAAACCAAACCAAATCACACATGTTCATCATGCTTACCCATCAATCAGGCACCAGCGAGGATGGGCGGGACATTTAGTCATGTGCATAAAGTAAGTCATTTTCCCTAGAATATATAACCTGATTGGTACCCTGTTTAGTATTTAAACAGGAAGAGTATAAATTAGGGGCGGAGTTTTAAATACTTCCTCTTAAAGAGTCATGCACATTCAGGACAATGGACACAAAAATAGAATAAATAAATAAAAGTAAATCAAGATGTTTATAAATGCTTATTATTTAAAAGTACATGTTAAGAAAATGTAAAAATGAAAAAGGTAAAAACCACAACAATAAAATGCTTAATAAGGGATACATATCATGGAAATATGGTAAATACGGTAAATGATTAAAAAATGGTTTGAAGCCAAAGTTGTGGCTGGAGTTTCAACTTTTTTAGACTTTACACTGTTCTCTTTGCATCTCGAAATCAGATGTTGTGCCAGAAACTTTGTTTCTACAATATTTCAATCTTTTTCTTTAACAGCAGCAGAAACATTTATCGCTGAGGGTGAATCATCTCTCTTTCCACTGTACCTGAGTCACATGTAACCGGACACGCTGTCCAGTCGCTGAATGGGGTCACGATACAGTCCTTCTTGCAGGGCAGCTGGCATGATCTCATCGTGCTTGGGCGAGGACTGTCTGGACACCTAGGCAAAAACAATGAACCTTTATACATTCACCAAAAACATAAGACCATGAGGTCTAAAACAACAACAAAAAAAGTCATGGAAGAATCTAACCCATCGTAAAACCAATGGATCTGACCAAGAAAAGTTATTTTCTTTAATCTGTGGATGCTGAACTCTTATGGACCCATTCCCCACGTTGGTTGTCTTGCATCTCCACAGCTCCATGCCACACAGGCAGACATATAGAGGTCCACATGGACCTTTCATGCTCACCATCTGATGACCAACTTTACATCACTCAGACCTGAGCAGACCTGCGGATGTAGGGAAGTATAATCAAGGCCTTACATCTTCCAGAGTTTGGCTTGTGGGTTTAAACTTTTGATAATTTTAAAGCAGCAAAGAGTTGTTTTTGTTTCAATTTTTATTATCCAAAATCACAACATTTTAACAGAGCAGGGAAATCCTCTAAATTCCCTCCAAAATGAATGTAAATCCCTGTGAAAATAAGAAAGAATTGATGTGCAGTGAGCAGAACAGTGCAGTGGATTTCAAAGTGGAGTCTGGAAGCCCCTGAGAGACAACAGCCAGGCACTCCACATAATAATTTAGCTATAAAATTGTACCACATTACTTAAAAAGGGTCACAAAGAACAAAGGAATCACTCTTCAACGAGGCAGGTATTATTAAAAAAAACAAAAAAAAACAAAACAAAAGCTAAATCCAGAAAATATTGCTAAATTTGATGTGGTGAAAGTATAACCAAAGAAAAAACAAATAAGGCAGTCTGTTTTCAAGATAAATTATATTTTTAGTTTACTCTTTGATCACATTGGAGAAAACACGCACAAAAACAGATGACAGGTGCAAATCTACAGATGGGAACCAAAACAAGCATACTGTGTCCTTTCCTCCCACTCACGTTATCTTTGGGCCAACAGAAAACACACAAATCACATCGGTGTGTCTTATTGTGTTCGGAGCGAAAGCTTTTAGAATAGAAATTGTTTCTGTGGAATCTTACAGTAAAAATCGTGGCAAAGACAAGATTTAATTATTCAATTACGAAGGAGGTCTTTGGAAAATTGGCTCCCCTGTAAAAAGTCATTGGCCACAGATAGTTTGGACACACATAAAGGGAACTGCAGGATGAAGCGAAAACAAAAAAAATGTTCAGCTAAGTATTCACACGCTGGGCGCATAAAAATATATCATGGATCTTTTATTAACAGTGTCTTTTGGTCCGGTGCTTCATCTGGCTTTAATAATAAGGCACCTTTTCAAAAAAAAAGATTTTTAAATATATTTTTATGAAGGGAGTGTGCGGCCACTGCTGCAAACATGGAGAGTTTATCTAAGAAATCTGAACCTGCAATGACGCAAAAGTTGAACTGAGTAACTTTTAGATATTTTTTGTATCTTTTACTAAAGCACTACACAGATCTCAAAGGATTTGGTAAATATGTTTTGTGAGTTCTGGCAGTGAATTGTAACATGTCTGTGTAGATTTCTGTCCAAACTTGAACCCATTCAATATGGACTTTGGTACTTGTAGCTGAAAAGACTGAGCTGACATTTAGCCGTGACAGTTAAAAATATAAACCATGCACTCAAGCTGTAATAAATATCAACTGAGAGGCTTGATGCACCGACCATCTGGGTACTGCTTGAATACACAACGTAATTATTCTCGCCTCAATTTAGGGCAATAAAAACCTCTGTAATTACTTTCACTTTATGACTGATGTATGCCATCTGGATGACATGAAGGGATGGTAGTATCCCTCAACAGAGCAATGTTAGCATCACAGGAAATGTTCTGTACGTTTGTTTCACAGTAATTTGTCTCTGTGAGGAAATCGCAACACACTGAGCTAAAACCAGCAGACAGGCCTCAGGATAAAAACTTGCAGTTTAAACGGATTCAGCTATCGGTGAGTAATAATCCTCATGGTCAAGCGGAGGTTTTTCCAGACGGAGGTTATGTTTAATCTTCAGGTCCCCTGTGCATAAATGAGACCAAGATAAATAGGTCACGACAGACCTGCTGCAAGACATTTATCTGATCGCTCTGCTCCTGCAGTCGGATGTTACGACTCTGTTTCCTCATCCTGCGGCTGACTTTCTGATCATCTGGGTCAGGTTTAATGCTCCTACGAATGAGCGTTCTCCACTGGGTGTTTCATACTCGTTAGCATGGCGTTATCGGGAAAATGATAGGGAGCCTCACTGGCAAAATGTAATAATGCAACAGCAACACAAGGAGAGATTTATTTTTAATACCAATAGACAGAGCTAAATCCCTCTCGAGCGGAACAAATCCTCCGGTGTCTTCACAAAAGTGAATGGTCCCCAGAAAAGAAACAGCTGTGGTGGGGATACATTTATGTCTTCTGCTTTCAGCTGATGGCCATGTCCATAAAGAAGGGAATAAACAGATGTCCCTCTTGAGAACACTTCAACGTGACGCGAAGCTGTTAAGAACTAGTGAACTTGGCAATGCAAAACAATCTCCACACTAGACCCCAGCGTGAAAGAGGATTTTATCAGTTTCTCAAGAGCCTGTAGGAATCAATATGTTCTCCATCAAGGGAAACCTGGCATAGAGAGCAGCGTGGTGGCAATAAACAGCAAAAAGAAAGATCTTAACTGTGAGAAACCAACAGCAGCTCAGTTAGCAAGAAGTAGATCCCTGTATGAACCAGACTTAGTCAATAAAATGCAACAAAGCAGAGAGCTCATCAGTTATTAGGATACCATAAAACAAGTCTTTCAGCTAAAGGTGCTGAAAAATTTCTTATAAATCAAAATGCTACACAAAAATTAATCTTTTCTTAATTTTAAATGCAGGATCAGATGGCTATTTAGGCTTCTTTAAAACAAACAACTATCAATCCAGTCAGGACCTGTGTAATCAAAAGACGACTGATATTTTATTTGTTGTGGGACCTCCCCTCTGCTCTCCACACATACATGTGGAAAGTATTAGGATGGGGGTCCCCACCCTCCGTGTCCTTCTATGTAGCACGGGGAAGCAGCAGCAGCAAACCCTAGCACATATGAAAACAGGCATCAGTGGCAATGGATAGAACATCAACTCAGAAACAGCATGAAAAAGTGGAGCCATAGGACCTGTCTGCAAACACTTGCTAACTCAGCCCCAACCGGTCGCGGCAGATGACTGCCCCTCCCTGAGCCTGGTTCTGCTGGAGGGTTCTTCCTGTTAAAAGGGAGTTTTTCCTTCCCACTGTTGCCACGTGTTTGCTCATAGTGGGTCGTTTTGACTGTTGGGTTTTCTCTGTATCTATTGTAGGGTCTTTACCTACAATATAAAGCACCTTGAGGTGACTGTTGTGATTTGGTGCTATATAAATAAAATTAAATTGAAACTTCTAGTTGACCAGTAGTAAACCTGGAAAAAGTGCAGCATAAACTGGAAGCAGGGAACTTTTACCTCCAAACTAAAAGTTGTGCCACAGAGCTGCAACAAACACTTTTCACAGGGTGCAACAGTCAACAGAAAGAGAACAGTCTTCATTTCCATTTTGTGTCACACTTTTCGCAATTTCTCTTCTGCAGCCGGCGAGTATTGAGTATTAAGTGGGCATCTTTCATGCAAAGTACAGCAAACATTTGCCAACCCATAGCTATGGTGCTTACCAGAGGGTCACTGAGCGTTCTCTAGACTTATGTGACTGACATTGTAAATAACATTCCTCATTATGAGATTTGCCTAAAACTAATGTAAGCTGTCAACCAGATCAGCTGAATAACACTGATTGATTTGCAACCTGATAGTAAATATGTTAGCGGGTTACCTACGCAACCAGAGCCTAGAACGTTTGCAAGAAACCCGCCGTCAGCTTCTAAGCAATGTGCGGTGAGTGAATCGCTTCCAGTGTGTATGCAGCTCAACACTACGCATTGGATTTATTTTGTTTACTTATTGAGTCCTTTATTTGTATTTGTCCAATACAGGCAAACTTTTTTCCCCCACGGGTAAAACGTTTTCCCCACGTCTGGGGTTGGGTCCCCTTGGTGGCGAAGCAGCATGATGGCTCTCTGTACACAAAAGACGGTGGCCGTGGAGAATTTGGTTAGTTGCTACGCTAATGTACCTGCTAACACATGCTAACATGTTTTCCTTGTTCCGCCGTGAGAATTAATCCGATGTTCAAAATTTGTTCTGCATTATTTTTCTACCTAGTCGTTCGTGCCCCAGGTGTCATGACCCTGCGCCCCACAGTTTGAGAAACTCTGGTCTAATAAAACCCTCTCTCCATCTTATTTTGGATTTCCTTCATATTATGACACAAAGAACTCTTTAAAAGAGGAGATTAAACCTCTGACCTCGTTAAATTCCCTCTTTTTTCTCAAAAATAGTAAAAGTCTGAACACGAGCCATAGTTTATCCACTCTGTGAAATCTTAAAAGGGCACATTAGCTCTGTTTAGGTTAAATACTATATCTTAAATACAACTTCACTTTTGCCTGCAATCATGGAGGAACACACTGTGAATACTAAGATAAACCTTAGAGGATGAAACGACTCATTTCTGAAGTGCCGACTGCCTGCCTTTTTGATTTCACCTTTTCAGTGTTCCCTTTGGGTCTGATGTGCTGGTGAAGGCATCCTTTACCACAACAACAGTCTTGATTGGTGTTTCAAATGCCTCAAACAACTCGTGTTTTTACATTTCCCTGCGAGAATGAACTATGTCTGCTGAGACAATACTGATCGTTCCACCAAAACTATAATGATGTCCTATAAACTATTAAAGATGTCCCGCTTCCCTCAACAAATAAAAACTAAAAAATTAAAATTAACCACTTCTTTTTAAAACTTGGGGACAGTATTGCAAACACAACAGTAGTACAGAGTATTGTGTCAATTTATACACCAAGTCTTAAAAGTTATTTAAACATGTGGGGGTATAGACTGTATTTGACTACGATAAGCTGCTGGTTTTTAGTGTAAGTGGCTTCAAAAGGTACATGAAAAAAATAAATATATCACAAAAATTTAAATGTACATTTTTGATTTATTTTTTGTGCTGCTGTTAGAGGAAAATTGCATTTGCATCATTACTTAAGATCAAGAGGTTTAGGCTTAATTTTTAAAATGTTTAATTACATTTAAGGTATTAAACAATTTGGTTAATCTTAAACGACTGAGGTAGCCATACCACGTAGGTCCACCTGGCCGCCGTAATCACAGGAACAAGGGTTGTTATTTATGAATGATCTAGTTATAGTATTGTATTTAGGGGATGGAATTGGCTACCAGTGATTCATCTCATCATGCTTTTAACCAGCAGAGTAGCAATCTGCTTTTTTGTAAACAATTTCCATTTGGGAACCACACAGCAAACTGCCCGGACACATTTCAACCACAGCATCAAGCTAACGCTTCAGAAACGTCTTCACACAATTTGACACTAAAAGTTGAATTTTGTTCAAAATACCAGGCAGCAAAAAAACAGTTTCCATCTTGCTCGCTTGTTTTTACAGTACAAGTGTTGCTATGATGTCACGATTTTTCAAGGCAGTCTTATATCGGTTTGTGAAATAGTCACAACCTTTAATCTGTTGACATGAAGTTTACAGGGTTTTTTGTGATCTTCAACATGAATTTCTAAACATTACTTCATGTCCCTGAACATGAGTTTTCATCAGTCTGCTCTCACATTTAATAATGCATCTCCAAGTGCACAAAACTAATCTTTTCATTTTTAAAAGAAAACAAAATTCCACATTTGCAGGGGTTGGTGGTTAGCACTGTTGCCTCACAGCAAGGTGGTGCTGGGTTTGAATCTACCATCTTATTCTCATGTTCTCCCCATGTTTGTGCGGGTTCTCACAGGGTACTCCGGCTTCCTCCCACAGTTCAAACAAATGCAGTTAGTGGTGTTAGGTTAATTGGTTATTTTAAAGGGAACATATCATGCAAAATCCACTTATTTAGCCCTTAAATGCATTTTGTTGTGTACTTTGAGTGTCTAGGAGTGCAGGAAATTTAAATCTATTCTCTCCCAGTGGACGGAAAACGGTGGCGGTCGCAACTATAGTGTGCATGTGCCCCCGTTTCCAAAAAGCATCGTATTCGTGTACGCAAAGACGGAGGCAAGAGCTTTTCTGAAATGTTCCACTCTGGACCCCGTTTCCAAAACATATCATTTTCCCTCCGTTCTCATGTAAACGGGAGGCCGTGTTGCAGCAAAAGGACACTATTTTCATTTTGAAACGGTGTTGTGTAAATGGGGCCGAAGAGGAAAGGTGTAAAAGAGGGGTCTGTGGAGCTACAATAACAAGGAATTCAGACCAAAGCATTGCAGTTCTACTTTATATAGACCACAACTGAATGATTTACATATGAAAAGGAAGGATTTAAAAGCATCATATGTGCCCTTTAAGTTGCCTATAGGTCTGAATGTGAGCGTGATGGTTGTTTGTCTCTTTGTGTTGGCCCTGCGACAGGCTGGCGATCTATCCAGGGTGCACCCTGCCTCTTGCCCTGTGGCAGCTGGAATAGGCTCCAGCCACCCTGGCAGCCCTGAACTGGATACACAGAAGAAAATAGATAGATGGGGAACACCTTTTCTTTCTTTCTTTTAAAAGATAAAGATGTTCTACATATAGGGCAATGAGTTGACACGTAGAATATCTCCTCTACAGAGAAAACAAACCTGTTTGCGACCCACTCCCAATCCCCTCACTTAAGTCTAATTATATTGTAGCCCCACTAATGATGGGTATTATCCAAATTTGGACGATTAAAATTCAATTAAAATCCAGTTTTCAGAAAGAAAGAACAGGCAATGTTTGGTGGTAGAACACATCACCAGCCAGAATACTTAGAGCACAATGCCTGGCTGGGAGATTCACTCCGTGTGGGTGTGAAATCAAGCTGTAATATTGTTATTTATGCATTTTTCCATCGTGTATACATTTTATCATTCCACTGTTTTTTTCTTTCTTATTTCTCCTCGGTGTCATTGTTGTTTTTAATATTCAATTTATTTATCCTTGCTTGTCACATTGATTTTATTGCTTGTTCAAGGAGTAAAATTCTTATTTACTAGGCGTTTGGGGTATAATATCCCAGCTGCACAATTTCCTATTCTACGCTTTCCTCTTTCTGCGTCTTCACTTGTGTACATCACTGGGAAATGCTCGTCACTGAAATGAATCTAGTAATAGCGTCTGCTTTAAACTGACTTGCTGGTTCCAGTCAGTGTCACAAACTCATTATGATGTTTAAACGTAATGATTTGTAGTGAGCTGAAGACATGGAACTGCGAGCTTGTCCCAAAGCACAACATCAAGATGAGCAGCCAGGCTAATGCTCATGTTTTGCTTGCTGCTATTAACGCGATGAGTAATCTGTTTAGCGAGGGGCTGTTTTTGAAAAATGAGCAGATGGTTGAACAGGATGAAGATTCAAAGCAAAGAACTGTCAGTGGTTTTAAGTGTACGCGCACAAAAACATAGTCTGGTGGGAAAAGATAAGGCCTAATTAATTTCATTATCAAAATTATGGACAACAAAACAAGAACATCATTTGTTTAATTTAGCATAAAACTACTGCAGTTCTTCAAGGACCCTTTCACAAACGTCTTATGGCCCGCTGTCTCGAGGGTTTTAGCTATCTATTATAGTCAAAAACAGAGTAAACACAACCTCCATTAGAAAACATGGCAGGAAGATGATTGACTGGGCTTAATACAGCTACTGTCGAACATCGTAACCATGAATCACTCTTTTTTCACAAATTCCACCGCATCAATGTGATTATACAAACACACACAGTCAGTGTGTGTCAGCACACACTGTCAGAATCAATAAGCAGACGTTATTGTTTTTTCCTCACACCACAACAGCTTTCTCGATGGGGATGATCGCAGCCCGAGCCTGAGGCACTGACATATTTGTCTCTGTTGTGTCTTTGGGCTTTGACAGTCAGTGTTTGTGTGCTGTATGTGCTGTTTGCGCCTGTGTGTGACTGTGTGCACGAGGGTGACACGCACTCTGTGAGGTTCACTGCCTGAGGCTGTGGGAGGAAGACAGCTCAGATGCATCTGTGAATGAGACAGGACACATCTGCATATGGAGGGTTCAGGCAGCCATGTTTGTTTGTTTTGCTGGGATCCCACGGGTGCACTGATCAAGAATACCTGCCAGTTGGATTGTGCCAGATGAAGACATGTAGAGCAGGAAAAAAACAAAAACAAACAAAAAAAATTCATGCGTGTCTAGTCACTCATAGGAAATACTGCCAGTGATGAAAACAAGGCCTGGAAACCAGAGGTGTTGCATTGTTCTGGACAAGGAAGAAGTGGTGCCAAGAAAGTGCTTAAATCTACAGGAATTATTATGAATTAACAAGGGCAAACTGCAGCCAGGTGACAAAGTAAGGTACAAAACTAGATAAAGAGTTGGAAAAATGGGAATGTAGATTAGTAAGTGGATGAGGGATTTTAAAAAAAAAAGGCAAATCTTCTGTTGTGGTCTTTGAAGTTTCACCACATCACAGCCTAGATGAACATTAAACTTTGGAACACTGCATCAGAGTTTTCCACCACCACTGTAAAATCACCAATCCCTCCAACTGTTCCACTGACTCATGGGATCTACAATGTAACAAGGGTCACTGAAGCTGTTCTGAGGCCTTGTGGTGAGTAAATTCCCACCGTACACACTGGGCCTTATTGTTTATCAATTCTTTGGAGGACAATCCATTTCTTATATGTGAAAGGGAGTGGATTTCTAGGGCTCATCTGGAACCAAAAGTCTTATGATTATATGGGACAGAAAAGGGGGTCACTTCCTTAAATTTGAGAGACTTAAATAGGATAAATTCAATCAGAACCACCAAAGTCAAAAGAAGATTTTTATTCCCATCTGCAGTCATTTTTATTTGTGAGTATATCTCTGGTCTGTAACCTCCCCAAGTTATTTGCAAAGCATAAGTTTGGTAAAATCAACATAATTTTTGGAAAGACTGTTTAATCCTGACTTGTAGGATCTATAACAAGGGTTGCTGAAGCCTTTTCTGGAGCTGTGTGGTGCGCAAATCAGCTACTAATATGTGTCTTATTAAAAGTAGACCTGATGAATCTTCTCTTGCTCAACTTATCACTTTTTTTGGTAATAAGAAAATGTCAGAAAGCTCTAACAACTAAATGAGAAAACATCAGACACCTGTCTGAGACCAAGCAACAACCAGCCTATGTGGAAAGCAGACACTGAGGAGCTCAACAACAAAACTGAGCACAGAACAGAGAAGAAACCAAAAACAACTGATATGCCACTGATTAAGTCATAAAAACATGGGAAAAAGCTGAGGTGGATTACATATGCGAATCAACGGTGGGCAGGCTAAAGCAGCTTAAATAGTGCATCCAACAATATATGAGACTTGCCAATTGGACGGCAAAAAAGTATCAGCTGACCTGCCAAAACTGTAGCAGAGCTCGACTTTGTGGACTCCCTGAATTGACCCGATGCTTAATTTTTGCTCTTTCACTTTTGCCTTTTTCCTGTTGTCTCAGGGTGGCAGTTATTGCATATCTGTCCACACATACATACATAAGCCCGGCCGGGTCATGGGGACAGCAGCACAAGCAGAGAAACCAGGAGCTCCCTCTCTCCAGCCACCTCTTCCAGCCTATCCGGGGGAACACTGAGGCATTCCCGGGCCAGCCGAGAGGTATCATATCTCCAGCATGTCCTGGGTCTATCCCGGTGTCTCTTCCTGGTACCACATGCTCGGAACACCTTACCAACCTCGTCCATGAGGCATCCCAGTCAGAAGCCCGAACCAACTCAATTGGCTCCTTTCAGTGTGGAAGAGTAGTGGCTCTACCCTGAGCCCCTCTCTAAGGGAGAGACCAGCCACCCTTCGGAGAAAGCAAATTTCTGGCGCTTGCATCCAGATTCTTGTTCTTTTGGTCGCTACCAAAGGTTGTGAAGGTAGGGCTTTGCTTTTACACCCAGCTTTCTCTTCACCATGATGGATTGGTGCAGTGTCCACATCACTGCACCTACAGCCTCAATCTATTTATCAATCTCCCGCTCCCCTCTAACACCCACTCACGAACAAGACCTGAGATACTTAAACTCCTCCACTTGGGGCAGTGCCTTGTCCCTGAAGTGGAGTGGACACTCCAACTTTTTTCCGCCTGAGGACCATGGCCTCAGAATTGGAGGTGCTAATTGTTATACCTGCCTCTTCACACTCCGATGTGAACTGCTCCAGTGTGAGGCCACCAACTGATGAAGCCAACAGGACCACATCATCCACAAAAAGCAGGAAGAAAATTCTGAGGCCACCCAGGCAGAAGCTTTCCACCACTTGGCTATGTCAAAGCACATTGGATGTTTAGGTCAGGACGGGGATCCTATAAGGTTAACAGAAAAAAGGGGGAATTTCTCTGTGTGAGCTGTGTGTCCTGTAACTCGTTTTCAATAAAATATACTACAAAAGAACGAAAAACAGTGAAGTAAACTTGTCAACTCTCAGTCAACAGGCTGTATATGCCACATCCTTTTTGATTGCTGCTGATGTCTGACTACTGCTCATCCCAATTGACTGATTGTCTGTGTTTGGTACATGTTGTCACTTCTCAGACTTTTTCTCTTCAAATATGCTGTGCAAAGGTTTTAGTTTGTCTTCTCATAGTGTGACACTACTGGAGAAGGACTTGATTGTTTCTAAATTTATACTGGATCGTGGATATCGCCACCAAATAAACAGAAATACTCATAAAGACCTATTCTCTGAAAAATAATACAATAAGGAACCATGAAAGAGATGAAATGAAGTTAATTCCTAAATACTAAAAGATTCCAAAAGAATCTTAACTTCACTTTTATTCCCTAGAGTAAAACAGTTTATGCAACACTGATTAGGAGATGACCGAGAGAATAACATGACAAGACAAACTTTAAGAAAAGGTCCTAGTTTTAGTTCAAATAAACACTTATTCAAGGCAAGAAACACATTTTAGCCTGGGGTTAATAAACCCGTGGTTCAAGACTAAGAACAACCATGATTAAACAACGTAAAAACAATTACTGGAGCTTGAAAAAAGGCGACTGGACCTCTTTTTGTTTTACCTCTCATCCGAAAGGCTTCTTCAGTTCTCTGAACAAAAGGTGGAGAGACCCAGGTATTTAAACCCCTGTGGGAGTAGTCCCCTGGAGGTGGTTACGACCCTCTATTGTTCATGTGCATAATCACATGTGCTAAGGCGTGGGTTATTTCAATCAGTGGTTTCAGATGAAACCAATATAGGAGTTTGCTCCATTGTTTCATGTGGCCTGTTGAGGTCACTGGAACAAAGGTGTGAATGGGGGTTCAGACGTCTGGGAAGGGAGCTCAGCACAGCATTGTAGACGGGGGAAAGTTGGTGGTGTAATCCACCTTCTCTGTTCAATGATGGTTGTTCACAGTGGACATAGATGCTTCTTTTAATCTTCTTTCAAACCATCTGTCCTCCCTGTCCAAAATGTGAACATTGGCATGCTCAAGAGAGTGACCTTTGACCTTCAGATGTACAGCTGATTCTTGTCCTGTCGAGGTGGCTCTTCTATGTTGTGCCATTCGTTTGTGAAGAGGCTGTTTGGACTCTCCAATGTAGAGGTCCGAGCACTCTTCACTGGACAGCAGACACTACATTGCTGATCTTGTGTTTGG
>VUQJ01045602.1:18251-32126 GCA_015108635.1 Andinoacara biseriatus
TGCTCTCAGTATGAGAGCATGTAAATGTCTGAGAGGGTTGTGAACCACAGTGCCACCTTATGGCATTTAAAAGGTGCAGTCAGTTGCAGTCAGGCACAGAGCATGGTGTTACTAGCTTGTTAATTCTGCTGAGCCTAATGTGCAAGCTCAGTCAGTTCATTCCCATTCATCCAGGCCGTCAAGTCAGGCTTCCTCAGCCAATTCCTCCACAATAAAGGTGCGAGCTGAAGCAGCTCGTGTGCAGCTTGCATATGCAAAAAAGAGGCTAGCATCACAAAGCAGAAAGCTACAATTGATGCCTACACATTTATGCCTATAGGCAGTTTAGTCACCAATTATCCTAACCCCACTAACTCTGGAATGTCGGAAGATTCCAGAGTGCCCGGAGAGAACCCAACAGTGCTAAACACTGCACCACTGTACTACCCCTCTCAACAAAAAAAAATGCAACTTGTTTATTTCTCCCACAGCTGTCAGTGATGCAGGGAGGCTGTGCCTTCACTGTACAAGGCTCACACATCTCAGGAATGGGTAGACTGAAGAACAAGTTCCCAGTTCCATTTATGTAGGATCCCCCGTGATACTGTTTTTCAATTTCTGACATGCTATATAGGGGGAAATAAGAGAAGAGTATTTTTAATTTGTAATCTATTGTTAGTGTTACAAAAATGCACATTAGTCTTGATGTTGGAGAGACAGTGTTTTAACCATAAAATTTTAGTATAGCTATCATGGTTGGTGAACTCTAGGTTAAAGATAATCTGTATATTACACACACACCCTGCTAACTCTTTCAGGATAAAGTATCTACAGCAAGACAGAAAAGCAGGCCCTTATTTGTTGACCAGAAATCACATTACATTTTTTAATTTTTAGCTGTCCTGACTTTGGTGTGGTGAGATAACATCAGAAACAGCATGCAGCTTTTTCCAGCTCATGCACACAATAAACGCAGGACATATAAACAGCAAATGTGAAGGACAGAATCATCGTCATTATGCTTGATAATTGAATTGAATTTGTTTGGTGGTTTGCCCACATCCCACGATTATAAAACATATACATATGTAAATTATACATGCAATAATATAGGTGTACACAACACTATTTTCCCAAGAACATTTGAAAAAGAAGAAAGTAAAAGATCGAGTAGCATTTTTTTTATGCTTTGCGGATCCGTCAGGTTTATTTTTTTTTTTTTTTAAATATAACAGTCCAAGCATAAATACTTTGAAACACAGGCTATAACTAATTTATTGTGACCTTCTTTGCTTCCTCCTTACCCAGAGCCTACCTGGTGACTGGACAGACTCACACTCGGAAAGTGGACACACACTGCTTGTCTAACCTCGCTAGTTTGGGAGCTACTGTGCACAAGATGAGCTGAAGAAGCTGAAGATGCATGAAGAAATGTCTCCATCTAGTGGACTTTAAGGAAACTTGGGTCTTGAGTTCAGCATTTTCAAAAACTTGATCCTGACAGTGTCACCTTCATCCTGTCTCATCTGCTGTAGATCTGCGCAGACATCCGGCTGCTGGCCGATCTGAAGGAGACTGAGGAACCTTTTAAAGAAGGAGCAGATTGGTACCTTCACTCATCCCTTGTCTTACACAGCTGAATATTGAACATTCAAAAGTACTCTATAACAATAAACTGTCCCCCCACCCTCCAGATTCCAGTGCTATGGCCTATAAGAGGAATCACATGTATGTAGCTCAGCCCGTCATCTGATGGTGTTGTTGGTTACAGGATCTTCTCTCTCTGAAATTGTAATTTCCCCATTGTGGGATCAATAAAGTATCATTCATTCATTCAACAACTGAAAATAAATTTCTCTGCTACTGGAAAATGGTACAAATAATTACAGTATTTACAGTATTAGCTAAAACCCCATTTCCTAAACCGAATCAACAGAAGCCTAAACGAACTTCTCGAGTCACACACTCTTCTGGCCAAACCGCAAACACAATTCAGACACACACATTCTCAGTCACTAAACACACTTCACACATGTGTTGCTGAACCTGGGTGATTTAAGTGTCTCTGATTGGGTTTGTTGTTACGACGTTTTTGTGGCGATCCCTCCATGTTTTACTCTGACAAACTTTCCTCCCCCACAGTGAAAAGCTTCCACACTAATTCAGAGTATGACTGTGAGCGTGTGTGACTATTTGCCTGGACTGTATATTGCAGATGCTGGAAAAAGACCTGCTTATCATCAGACATACAGATAGCTGACTTGCAGGTCACGGTCAGGCCAGAAACACGGTGCATCGGTGCATCTCTATAACAGACTTCTTTCACTATTGTCATAACCTTTCAACACTCACGCTAAAGATAACCGCTGTGCAATTTTGACTCAGACTGGACTGGATCTGCTGTATTCAAAGGCTTTTATCTATCACCAACCTCTAGAGGGAGATGTCTGATCAAATGAGAATTAACCAGCCTAAATCCACCAAGGCACTAAATCAGCAAGATGCTTAAAACAATCTCACTACACCCTTACTGCTTCCACAGGCATTAAGGGGATTAGTAGCAGCCAAGTGCTGATAATCAAATGTGATTGGTTGATTGATTAATCATCAGGAAGTGTCAGGACTTCTATAAAAGCAGAGGTTTTGGCAGTTTACAGGTAGGGCTGCAACTAACGACTATTTTGATAGTCGATTAGTCGTCGACTATTGAAACGATTAGTCGACTAATCGGATTATGAATCACATAATTATGAAATGACACTTATTTAACTATCAGCTTTTACATTTAGCGTAAGGTTATTTAAAATGCATACCTGTCACGTCTCCTGTTTTGGCCGGGAAACTCCCGTATTTTACCTCTCTGTCCAGCCGTCCTCCCATATTATTATTTTCACGTAAATTTCCCGTATTCTATTATAATAATTTTTTTAAATTATTCCGCTCCAAACTGAATTCTGTCACTAGCCTCGCGCGAACTGCCACCTGCAGTAGCCTGACGAAATCCTCCGCTGCCTACCCGCTCCCATCCCCGGCCCTCGCTTCGGCCTTTATCAACCTTTATGTGTAAAGCACAGTTTCATCAATAGCCACATGACTAAACATGCCCGCCAGAGATAGGCTGACAGGAAGACGTCTCACTCAGTTTGAAAAAGAAAAAACAGATCCAAGGTTTGGGACAATTTCACACTCACTACGGAGTGATCGTCTAGCACGTCGTGTTCTTTTTCAATTAGCCGCCATGACTTAAAACGCCACTGAACGCTATTGCGCTCGCCAGAGATAGGCGGACAGGAAGAAGTCTCACTCCGTTAAAAAAAAAAAATCACCAACAGTAAAAAACGACTATAATCGACAATTAAACTCGTCATCAACTATTTTTTTTGTCGATTATTGTCGACAGTGTCGACTAATCGTTGCAGCCCTATTTACAGGTCTGAGGCATTGGGGGGGGGGATTAATGGTCATGAAAAAGCAAGAATATCTGAAGAAGAAAAGAATCAAGGTGCAATTTTTTATTGTTTTTGCATATTAACTATACTTCAATGGAGGTGACCATAACTGTAAAAAAGCGTACCAAAGCAATTATACAACATAACATGAATTATTGCTCGAGGTCATCATAAATAATGAGCCTGATCCTCTCCTATCTTGTCAAGAAGAAAAATATTTGACAATGTTAAGTTTTTCTTGTTTATCGGTTTGTTTTTCCCTTTTCTTTTATTATTCTAAGTGTGAGCAAAACTACTCACCTTCACAAACTGTAATAACACTGGCAATCCAGGGTATCACTGTAGGCTGGGCTATGGTTAGGGTTAGCAATTCAGGCTGTAAATGTTATCCATATTATCCTTGCTGAGTCTTACAAATATGCAAGAAATTGCATATCAAGTAATTTTCATTTAATGGCTTTGATTCACAAATACATAAATATAACTGAAAATTTGAAATCAGCAGTGGCAGCTCAGCTAAATGAAGCGATTCATAGTCATTAGTAAGTACAACATCAATAAATGTAGATTAAAAAAAAATACTTCCAAATAAACTGTAAACATCTTAATAAATGGATACAACTCATACAGTTCTTGTTTTTACTGCAGTTCCTCTAATGAAATAAAAATAAAAAATGAAATGAAAATGTCCACCCGAGGCTGGTTCACAGACTCGGATATTAAAATGTCTGGCCTAATAAAGTATTAATGTGACATGTGACATTTGGCACAACGCAGCTAATTTTAAGTCCCAGAACTGGAAGTCTCAGCTCTGTTTGTGAAGTTTCTATAATATTAATTCAATTTTATGTTTAGGTGATATTAATTCATTTAAAAAACTGAGTAATGATGCAAAATTCCAGATAATTAGACAATTGGGGAAAAAAACAAACTTGTGGCTGGCAGGAAACATTAATGGATGTGGATGAACGATCTCTTCATGACAGCAGTTTTGCTCATGAGATGCGGCAGAACTGATTCTCCTCTGGAATCAAAAGTTTTCCTTTCAGCTCATTCATTTCTTTTTCGTGTTTTTTTCTGCATTTCTTCCAGGTCTTCCCTGAAATTGTCTCCATTTTGGGCCCCAGCTTTCAGTTTCAGTTCATTCATTTCTTTTTCCTGTTTCTTCTGCAGTTCATTTATTTCTTCTTTCTCATTTTCTTCATTTTTTTGCAGAAGCTTCTGTTTGAAGTCTTCCAGTTCTTGCTCCTGTTTATTCTTTAATTCGTCTAATTTTTTCTTCTGATTCTGTTCATGCTTTGCTAAAAGATTTTTCTTCAAGTCACAAATTTCTTGCTCGTGTTTGTTGGACATCTTTTTCCTTTCTATTTCCTGGTCTTCTCGGTTTTGGGTCGAAAGCGCCTTCTTCAATTCTTTCATTTTTTCTTTGTGTTTTTTCTTAAGTTTATCAATTTCTGCCTCCTCTTCTTTTCTGTTTACATTAAAAATATATTTTTTAACGTTATTCTCCTCTTTTCTGTGTGATTCCTGCATGCTTCTTATTTGTTTCTTGTTTTCTCTCTTTTGCGTCAGAAGCAGTATGATTAATTCGGCCATTTCTGTTTTATGTTTGGCCTGTAGCTCATCAATTTCCTGCTTCAGACTATTTTCTTTGTGGTCTGACAGATTCTTTAAACTGTTAAATTCCTCCTTCTTCTCCTGCAAGTCTCTCTCATATTGTTGCTTCACCTCCTCTGTGAGTTTTTCTATCTCAGCTTCATTTTTCTCTCTGAATTCATTGAATTCTTCAGCTGTTCTTCTGGCCTCTTCTTTAAATTTCTCCATGTCTTCCTGCATGTTCTCAAATTGTTTCTTATAGTCCTCCTCCAACTCTTTCAGCTTCTTTTGATGTTCTCTTTTGATTCTGTCCTCTTTTTCTTTTTCATATTCAAATTTATCTTTGTCTCGATTGTATTTTTCTTGGAGTTTCTTGAGTTTCTTGTCTTTCCGTCCATCTTCTTGCTTTCGTTTTTCCTTCAGCTCCTTTTGTTTCTTCTCCTGCTCTCTTATTTTTTCTGCATACTGTTCAAGCTCTCTGTTAATCATTTCCTTTGATTCCGACTCTGATTGTAATTTTTTCTCCAGTTCTTGAATTTTTTGTTCCCACTCCTGTTTTTGAAGTTTCTCCTTTTCTTTCTTTCTCCTGTCTTCTTCTTCTCTAGTTTCGAGTTCTTTCTTCCTCTCTTGAGACTGAATGCAGATGGTGTCCTGCAGTTCTTTGAGTTGCTTGTCTCTTTGTTCATTTTCTTCTCTTTGCTCTTCCATTATTCTTTTCATTGATTTTATTTCTTCCTCATGTTTTCTTTCAAGCTCCTCTCTCTGTCTCTTCATTTCTTCTTCCTTCTCCTTCAGCAGCATCACCATTTTTTTCTGTATTGCTGCTTCAGCCTCTTGCAGCATCTCATTGGTGAAGCAGTTTCCACCACTGTTCTTCACCATGGTATCAATCTTGATTATTAGCTCAGTGACTTGAGTCTCATTGTGTTTATCATAGTTATTGAACACATGATATCTTCCACCACAGTCTGCAATTAATTTTTTAAAGGAATCATCACATTTATCTTTAATGTATTCTTCAATAGACGATTCCTCGTGTTCCAGTGTATCTCCTCTTGTGAAAAGAATGAAGGTGAACTTTTCTGAATTTATCCCAAAGACTTTCTTGATGAGTTGCAGTGTCTCCTTCTCCTCTGGTGTGAATCTGCCAATCTGCAACACCAACAGGAAGACGTGTGGTCCCGGAGCCAGAAGACTGATACATTTGCTCATCTCCTCACCGACTTCTTCGTTTGACAAAGTTGAGTCAAACAGTCCAGGAGTGTCGACCACAGCAATAGAACGGCCATCCACCTCACTCAGTGCTTTCTGACAACATTTGGTGACTGATGTTTGACCTGATCCAGCTTTAAACTCTTTTCTTCCTAGAATGGTGTTTCCTGAAGAGCTTTTTCCACTGCCAGTCTTTCCTATCAACACAATCCTCAGACACTCTGTGCACTGCTTCTCCTCATCCACTGTAAATAAAAAAGCACATAATTACTGAAAGATAATCCTGATGTTAGATATACAAAAACATTCTCATACCAGGGAACAAAGTCAGAACTGTCAGCCAGGAGAACAACGTATGTCCTCGATTTTTTTGTTGTTGTTTTGTTTCTCTGGAACTTAAAGAAGGCCAGTTGTCTTTTTCTAAGACATTTCACCTCTCATACTGAGGGGTGAAACTAAACAGGGTAACTCAGCTGGGGGGAATCATGAACAACACTAATAAAAACAGAGAAAAAATGAGGGCTTAAATACACAAAAGGAAATTAGGGAGAGTGGAACCAGTAGGGAAAAACAGGTGAACCAAATGAAACTAATTACACAAAGGAAGCAAAACCAAACAAAGCACAGGGAACACAGGACTGTCAAAATAAAACAGGAAGTGACCAAAAAAAGATACAAACAGGGACTTGATACCACAAAAGGAATAACATACACACAGGGGAAAACAGACACAAGAGACTCCACATCATAAGGCTGGGACACCAAGAGAAAACACAGCCAAACTCTAAAGCTACAGGAAACCTAAACACCAAACACAAGGAAACAACAGGAAGGGAATTTAAACACAAAAAGACAGACACAGGTACCCAGACTCAGGGAAGACAAGAACAAAGGGAAACCAGAATAATGCAAATAACTTTAACCAAAAACAGAACACAAAACAACAAACAAATCTAAACTGTAAGAACAAAACTAGGGAACACAACCAGCAAAACAAGAAAAATAACATAACTTCACAGGAAACACAAAAACACTCACCCAGGACCACAACACCATGTTTTACTTTGACAAACTTTCTTCACCCACAGTGAGAGCTTCCACACTAATTTAGTGTATAACTGTGAGCGTGAGTGACTATTTACCTGCACTGCTGTGTATATATTACAGATGCAAAAAGACCTGCTTATAATCAGACGTACAGAGTTGCAGGTCATGGAAAGGCCAGAAACACTGGAAATCAACTAACTTAAGTTGACAAAACAATTATTTATTGCTCTGGAAATCAGACTGGACTGTATCTACAGTATTCCAATGCTTTTATCTATCACCAGCCTCAAGAGGGAGACGTCTGATTACGTGTGAATTAGCCAGCCTAAATCCACCAAGGCACTAAATCAACAAGTTTAGAACAATCTCTCTGCCAAAAACTCAAATAACTACACCCTTACTGCTTTCACAGGAATTAAGGGGATAAGGTGCAGCCAAGTCCTGATAATCAAATATTGATTACTCATCAGCAAGTGTGAGCACCTCTATAAAAGCAAGAGATTTGGCGGTTTACAGGTCTGAGGCCTTCGGGTGTGTGTTAACACAATGCAAACTAGAAAAGGATGTTGGAAATGCAATTGTTACAGTCCATCCGTATATGGGGTTATAAGGTCTATTCCAAATCTGGAAGTCTAGCAGTCATTGTACAGTGAAAACCATCATTAACAAGTGAAAAAAAATCAAGATAGTTGCCAAAAGCTTGGCAGCACAGCTAAGTTTGCATAGCTGCATTTGAACAAGCCAAAACCTTCTGAAACAATCTCTTTTGCAGAGATGTTCATCCACAATCAAAAGCATCACCTTTGTAGAAAACCAAACACAGCATATCAGCATTTGTCCCACAGTTAAAGCTTGGACAAAACAGGGTCATGCAACAGGACAATTATCTCACACACAGCAGCAAATCGATAACAGAAAGTCTGAAAAAGAAAAGAATCAAGGTGCTGCAATGGCCAAGCCATAGTCCAGACCTCAACCTGACTGAATAACTGTGGGGGGACATTAAGAGACCTGTGCATAAACAAATCCCTGCAAACCTCAATGAACTTGATTTAGTTTTAGTCATAATTTAGTCATATGAATAGTTTTAGTTTTAGTCTAGTTTTAGTTGACTAATTAAAGTAAGAATTTAGTCGACTAAATCTACAGTTGATTTAGTCCACTAATAAAGAGTGTAAAATGTAAATGTTTTTTCTTCAGTTCCTGTGATTTTGTCATTATACACACACAAAATTAAACATTATTAAAAGTTATTGAATATTATTAATATTAATATTAGCGTTTCATCTACTTCCCACACACCCGATCATTAACACCACCTTACTGAGATAATATGAGCATTTTACAGCCGAGAGAGTCACATGGTTTACACATTGATTTGTTTGTCATGACGTCAAAGGAGAAATGTGTCCATACACTGGCTCTTCTCTTTCTCCCAGCTGATAGAAATTGTTTACATAATTTAGTTCTAGTCGAAGTAGCAGGTTAGTGTGGCCCTTCCAGGGGTTTAGGTCAAATTTGTGCAGCTGTGCGTTTGATTGGATGTTTTCCTAACTTGTCCCGCTCTGTCACAAAATTAAAATCAGTTCTGATTGGATGTCGCCTCCACCAAAAGATTTCATCTCGTTTTCACTTGTTGACGAAAGTGTCAATTAATTTATTCGTTGTCTTTTATCCTTTCAGGAACTCTAAATTTCGTTATCGTCTCGTTTTTGTCATGAAAAAAAGGGTCGTTGATGAAAACTATGACGAAAATATTTCATCAACGAAATTAACACTGCTACCCAGAATAGTTTCATATAACAGGTTCACTTTAAATGTTACTAATCAGTGTACACTGAATGGTATTAAGTATTGTAGAACTGATGGTTTAGAAATTATGGGAAAAAACAATACTCACAAGAGGTTTTGTTAAATGGTTTCAAGTTCTTCAGCTCTGACTGCAGAGTAGTGATTTGATCCATATAGGCACGTGTAAACATGGTGATTGTATAACTTGAATGATCTTTCTCAGCTCTCATCTGTTCCACTTTCTTCAGTAACTCTGGGATCTGCTGTTTGTTTTTGATGTTGAGAACATCAGATGTTCCTCCACAGCTCTCACTGAGCTCCTGGATGTTCTTGTTTTCCTTTAGAAAGTTAACAACAGCTGGAGCTTTAGGATCTGACTCCACAGTAAACAGAATCATGGTGAAGTCATTGACTTGAGAGCTGAATGTGTTCTGGATGGTCTGTAACTCTCCCTTGTCTTCATCAGTGAGGGGAGCCACAGGGAGGACCAGGATAAAGGCATGGACACCCTCAGGATCACAGAGGGAGAGACACCTGAGTGATTCCTCCATCACTGCCTCCTGAGGTTTTCCATACAAGGCAGGCAGCTCCACCAGGGAAACCTGACGTCCACACACCTCTCCCTGATGTTTAACACACTCTGATGAGTTGGAGACTGAATGAAGCTCTCTCTGACCTAAAATGGCCTTTGCTGCTGACGTCTTCCCTGCTCCTCTCCTCCCACACAGAACCAGGTTCAAAGCTGGTCCACGTCCTGTAAAATAATAAATAGAAAAATTATTTTCAAAAGTTCCTGTGAGCAGCCTGACTGATGATCTGATCTTTGAAGGCTTTTTCAATACAGACACTATTTCAGGGTCTTTGTAGGATCCACATTTAAAATGTCTTGAACACAGTTTGATATTTTAACATTATTTATACATCCTTCCTTGATTCATACTCAGTTAAGGCTGCTACTGCTTTTCTAAATCACAACAAATCAGCTTTAAAGTGTTCATAAATATTAAGTATTTAGCTTTGTGTCAAATGGAATGTGTTAAGAGAATACTGAACTCATGGCTGACGAACACAGAAGTTTTTATGCTTCAGGAATGTTTTTATTTCAGGAATTTCTAAAGAAACGTATTCCCTGTAGTTCAATTGTGTATTAAATTTTGCTTATATGTTATCTGTTTTTCTGTTTTTGTGTTGAAAATGTGTACATGAGGATGGATGATTCATGCACACCAAATAAAGTAACCTGAACCTGAACCTGACCTTAACCATAGAAACAGTTCAGAAACCAGGCTGATTATTTTGGGTGTCTAAGGCCAAACAGTCAGTTTTATCTGACAGTCACTGAGAGAACTTTTTAGAACATGCTCTAAGATTGTGTTAAAATAGCCGAGGTTGACTTTCACATTATTGTAAATATAGTTTTTCTGTACTTACTAACAGAAGCATGCTCCACAGTAACAGGAACTTCTTTCCTTTGTTCAGTGCTGGGACAACATATCACATGTTTTCCTTTGTTCCTTTCTACAATCTGGTTTAAGCCTTTCAGTAACTCCTGAATGTCGAGGTTTTTAAACTTCAGAGATGTTTTTCCACATCTTTTGATCATTTGCTTTAAGGGCTTATCAGGATTATGAGTATGTCCTTGACCTGAACGTCCCCTCCCTCTGGGTGCTGATTTTATTATCAGGGAATAATCCAAAGATTGATCACTGAAGAGCTGAAGGACTCTGCAGAGTCTTGTTTTTTGATGCTCAGTGAAGTCTTCGAACTGTAGAACCAACAGGAACACATGAGGTCCAGGATCAGAGAGCCTCACACAGGTTTCTACATGTTCCTTTATTTTGTCTTCAGAGATCTTGGAATGAAGCAGATCTGGTGTATTGATGAGAACTATTTCTTTGCTTTGGACTTTCTCACAATGGTCCAATTCTTCCCCTGGGTTAAATATGATCTTTCTCAGTAGAAGGTTCGCCACTGAACTCCTCTCAGACCAGCTGTTCCCCAGCAGAACAACCCTCAGCTCAGACACTGAAATGACAGCAAATGGAAGTAGTTCAAGTAATGAGTTTTACATATTTTAAAAGTGTACTATATATAACTGTATTAGGTTCAGTTCATGAAAAATCATTAAAAAAAATCAAGTCTGACAAAATTCTAACCCTCATATTGTCAGTACTAAAGTGCTCAGTTAAAGTTTGCATCAAACACAATCTTGTCTTCAAAGACTCACTGGTGGGTGGCAGAAATCCATAGCTGTTCCTGCGACGTCTGAAAAAAGTGTCGTCTGGTTCTGCAAGGATAAAGAATGTATTATTATTATTACTATTACCAGTAGTAGTAGTAGTATTTTTTTTTGTATTGGAACAGCTGACAGCAATTCAAAGTAGAAGAGCTTAGATTCTGTGACACATGAATAGATGACATCAGTTCAGGGAGAAACTATTAACTGGGACTTTTATTGTGGGGGAATTTTGGCCCACTCTACTTTAAAGAATTGCTTGATTTCAGCCACATTGGAGGGTTTTCCAGCCTGAACGGCCAGTTTAAGGTCATGACAAAACATCTCAAACTGATTTAAGTCCAGACTTTGACTAGACCACTCCAAAACCTTCATTTTGATTTTATTTGAATAGGTGTGTTTCCAATCATTGTCCACTGCATAACCCAACTGCACAACAGCTTCAGGACATGAACTGATGCTCTTTTTATGAAATGCTGTTAGTTTTATGTCATAACAGGGCTCAACCCTGACCTTAACTGAGGCAAGTGAGTCCTGCAGCTCTTTAGATGTAGTTCTGGGTTCTTTTGTGGCCTCCTGGATGAGTTTTCAATGCGCTTTTGGTATAATTATTAATTAAAATTTATTTGATTATCTGAAACATGCAAGTGTGATGCAGAAAGCTAAGAAATCAGGAAGAGGGCAAATAGTTTTTCAATACAAAGTACTGTATGTATACTGCTCAAAAAAATAAAGGGAACACTCAAATAACACATCCTAGATCTGAATGAATGAAATATTCTCACTTTGTTCTGTACAAATTTGAATGTGCTGGCAGCATGTGAAATTGAGTGTTGCTTCCTCAGTGGACAGTTCACAGAAGTTTGATTTACTTGGAGTTATATAGTGTTGTTTAAGTGTTCCCTTTATTTTTTTGAGCAGTGTATTTTGTACAGCACTTGTTGTACAATATTCACTCAAAATAATGTCTTTTTTCCCAGTCAGATAGTTTAAAATTGTTTTTGAATTCCATTCTTGTTCCAGTCTTCATCAATAAGGAGAGAAACTAATTTAGTTTAATTATTGTGAAAAACTGCTTGTAGAAGAAAGTAACCCACAAACAAACAAATAATACATGTAATATGACAAAGTGTGGCTGCACTCACCAGCTGCTGCTGCCATACTGTCACTGTCATTCAGCGGCAGGAAATGCTGACTGTTGGGTTAAAAGCAAAATGAAGAGTTAGACACATTATTAAACCTTTAAATTGTCTGCATGTGTTTTTGTCTGATTTTAAAATTCTGATCTGAGTTGTTTGCAGTAGCCTGGAAGGTTTGTACAGAACTTTAAAAGCTTCAAAATCTTCAAAGAAAATGAGCAAATATGTCTCCACGAGCATGGCGATGTACAGCATCATTCAAATTTGCCAAAATAAAAAGTATTTTTCTTGCTCTCATCTCTGGTTGTGAGTTTCAGATCTATTTAACTTCAGATCACATCCTGTATTACTGATGAGTTTGGCTCAGTGTGGTCAGATGTGTCATTAACCATTAGCACTGTGTTAAACTTAGCAAGTAACAGGAGAGCGTGTGTTAGCAGTGGCTTGGGTTTTAATAAAGAATATGAGTAAAATTTTCAAAATCCAAAAAAAGTGTTTCACTTTTCTGATGTTTGAATTTCTGAGTCATCCACCTCAGTGTCTCACAAATATTATTTACAGGACTTGTAGATATCATATCCATAGAGACAGTGAGACAAAAACACTTAAACCTGTTTTAGACTTAAGAAGACATTTTATGTCCTATCAACAAAGCTTCAGTTATGTTTAACTCCAAGTAGAAAGGGTAGGTTAAATTCATATGTTTAAAATGATCTAGAATTAGCCCAAAGAAAGAAAAATTTAAAATAAGATCACTTAAAGCACTGCCACTAAGTTATCTGCTGTGAGCTTCAGTTATCTTTATGAGTGGCATTTCTTTTATTGCTGCTTTTATTTATTACATTGGACCTTAGACTGAAGTCCAGGACATGAATTATTGTTGTAATCTCACTCTGATGAATGCATAACTTTGTCCAAATCAGAAAAATATAAAACAGGAAAAACCTTTAACAGTGAGTCCAACGAATGATTTCACTGGATTTTCAGAGGATATTTTATTCATAGCCACAGATCTCCTGCAGTCTGTGTGATGCAGAGCTTCCATAAACTGACTGCGTGACTGAGATAGTGCTGTACTGGTTGTATATTAATACTTCATATCTGATAGCTAGAAGCAGTTTTCCATTTAATTATCAGGTCTGAAAACTTGACCTTTGACTACATTATCAGAAAATAAAGATCGTTATTGTACATTTAAGGCTTCAGTGGTTTGTCATTAAGGCGGTACCCACTGAGGTACTGCTTTTGTGAGTTTGACACCAGGGATGTATTTGTACCCTTTGGTTGATACCTCACAGGGACCAGTCTTTAAATTATGCTTGCAATGTATGTTTCTAAGGGTAAAACTTATATTGACCCTTTTTTTTTTTTAAAAAGTTGTAAATTGCATAGGGTACAAAAGTTTTTTTTTTTTTTTCCACATCTC
>VUQJ01045607.1:28772-41760 GCA_015108635.1 Andinoacara biseriatus
CGTATTTCCTCCCATGTATCCTCTGCTGTTGTCTCCTTCATTTCACTTTCCCATTTCTGCTTTATGTTCATGGAGTCATGCATATTCATAGACAGGAACAGATCATATAGTTTACTTATTACTTTATGTTTTCCCTTTCCCCTTTTTATGTCCATTAAAAATCTTTCTATAGGTGTAGGTCCATGAAATTTAGTCCAATTTTTATGTGTTGTCACAAAAGTTCTAAGTTGTAAATATCTGTAGAAGTCTGTCTTAGGGAGACCAAATTCACTTTTCATCTGCTCAAAGGTTTCACTTGGTGAATAATTAGACCAATTTCTGAACCTGGTGTCTAATTTATATGATATAAAAGTTTTCATAAATCCTACATTTGTTAAAGGTGAGATCTGTTTTGATAACGTTAAGACTGATTATATTTTGTTCCAAATTTTAAGAGTGTTTTTTGTCTAGATTGTCATTTCTTTTGCAGGGGCATCTGAGAAGGGTAATGTTTGCAGTGGCTCTGAGCCCAAACTTTCCTCTATTTCGAGCCATCGAGTATCTGTATAATTCTGTATCCATACCAGTAAGGGTTTGGGTTGTGTGGCCCAGTAATTGTATTTTAAGTTTGGGAGTTTAAGGCCCCCACTGGATTTAGATAACTGCAAGGTAATTCTAGGACACTTTTTTTTGCCAATTGAATCCAGATATCATTTTATCTGAGTTATCAAGGGTAGGTTTGGGAATCTCCACTGGCAGCATCTGGAATAAATAAAATAGTCTTGGTAAGGCAGTCATACGAATGCTTTCGACACAACTTATTAGAGAGATAGGGAGTGTAGTCCACCGCTCCAGATATTTTTTAATGACTCAGAGTAATTTGCTGTAGTTTGTCTCACAAAGGTCATATAAAGATGGAGGTCCATGGATGCCGAGATATATGTTACCATCCTTGGGCCACTTAAATCCACTTTGTAATTTTGTGGTATCTGAGATTGTGGAGTTTACATCCATAGCCTCTGTTTTTTCTATATTTACCTTGTAGCCAGAATAGAATCCATATTGTGAGATGAGCTCTTTTAAGTGGAGGATTGTTGATGTAGGTTCTGTTAAATATAAATCATCGGCATATAATGAGATTTTGTGTACTTCCTTGTTTATTACTGTACCTTTAATATTAACATCATCTCTAATGAGTTGGGCTAATGGTTCAATACTAATGGCAAACAGAAGGGGTGAGAGTGAGCACCCCTGTCTGCACCCCTGTTCTAATGGAAATCTATCAGACCTATATCTGTTGACTTTAACCGCTGCCTGTGGAGAAGTGTAGAGTGTTTGAACCCAGGCAACAAAGTGTGGGCCAAATCCAAGACGTTTATGTGTATGAAATAGATATGCTGCTGATGTTTTGGTTAGTAGCTATGCTAATACCTATTTTACGTCAATGACCTGTAGTTTACAGAACACAGAACGAGAATAAGTTTTTATGTGAACATTAGTCATTCATCCATCCATCCATCCATCCATCCATCCTCTTCTGCTTTCTCTGCTTAAGTAGAGAAACCCAGATATCACTCTCCCTACCTACCTCCTCCAGCTTATCCAGTGGAAGACTGAGATGTTTTCAGGCCTGCTGAGAAATATAATCTCTCTAGTGTGTCTTGAGTGTGCCCCGGGGGCCTCCTCCTGGTGGTACCCCACCAGGAGGAGGCCCCCTAAAAGGCATCCTAGTCAGATGCCCAAACCACACCAACTGGCTTCTTTCAGTGTGGAGGAGTACCTGCAGCTCCAATCCATCTGTCAATCTCCCACTCCCATTACTTGTGAACAAGACCCTGAGATACTTAATTCCTCCACCTGGGGCAGCAACTCATCCTTGACCCTGAGTGGGCACTCCACCCATTTCTTGCTGAGGACCATAGCCTCAGACTTGGGGTGTTAGTTCTCATATCCACCTCTTCACACTTGGTTATGAACCTTTCCAGTGCGAGCTGGAGGCTGGAGGCCACCACCTGATAAAGCCAACAGGACGTCGCTGCAGTTATACAGAGACTGAATGAAAAAGAAGAAGAAGAAGAAACAGCCTTTACTGTCCCACAGTGGGGAAATTTGTGTGTAACAGCAGCAGCAGTTATAAATTTAAATATAAAAATGTACATTATTGAAGAAATAATATATATAAAAACCATCAAGATTAACACTAATGATAATAACAATACTACTACTACTACTACTACTACTACTAATAATAATAATAATAATATATACAATGTACAATGATGTGCCTGTGTGTTGAACCTTTAACAGGCCAAACTATTTACAATGTATTATTTATTACACAATGTGCATGTTATTTAGGATCGTAACAATAGGCCAGACACCCCATACACCCTCAGTATGGGGTATCTGTATGAGGAACATGATCAAAAGCCTTCTCCAGGTCCACAAGACACATATTGACTGGATGAGCAAGCTCCCAAACACACTGGAATATCCTTGAGAGGGCAAAGAGCTGGTCCAGTGTTCCACCACCAGGACGAAAACTGCATTGTTCCTCTTGAATCTGAGGTTTACCTCAGTGACCTCACCCCCAATGATGGGTGAGTCATCCTTCTTCTCCCCAGACTCTGTTTCCTCTACAGAAGACAAGTCAGTGGAATTAAGGACGTCCTCAAAGTGTTCTTTCCACCACTGTCTATATCCTCTGTTGAAGTCAGCAGTGACCCCTATACACTGTGTCAATAGAGCACCGCTTTCCCCTCCTGAGTTCCCTGACGGATTGCCAGAATCACTTTGAGGCAGTCTGAGAGTCTGTTTCCATGGCCTCACCAAACTCCTCTCACACCCGAGTTTTTGCTTCAGCCACTGCAAAAGCCATGTTCCCTTTGGCCTGCAGGTACTTATCAGCTACCTCCGAAGTCCCACAGACTTGCCAAGTTGGACAAGACTCCTTCTTCAGCTTGATGGCTCCCTTCACTTCTGGTGTCCACCCTCTGGTTTGGGGATTACCACCATGACAGGCACCAAACACCTTGTAGCTGCAGCCCCATGCAGCAGCCTTAACAATGGAGGTGTAGAACATGGTCTATTTGGACTTACCGCCCTCAGCCTCCCTCAGAATGCTGTTGAAGTTCTCATAGACTGGAGCCTCTGCCAGGCGTTCCCAGTGCATGCTCACTGTACATTTAGGTGTACCAGGTCTGTCCAGCATCCTCCCGCGCCACCTGATCCACCTCACCACCAGGTGGTGATCAGGTGACAGCTCAGCTCGTCTTTTCCCCTGAGTGTCCAGAACATATGGCCACAGATCTGCTGATATAATTACAAAATCAAACATCGACCTGTGACCTAGGCTGTCCTGTTGCCATGTGCACTTATGGACATCCTTATATTCAAACATGGTGCTAGTTATGGACAAACTGTGGTTGGCATAGAAGTATAAAAAGAGAACACTGCTTGGGTTCAGATCAGACAGGCCTTTCCTCCCATTCACCGTTGTTCAGGACCTGTTCCTTGGCTCGAAGGCACATGGATGCGGCCCTCTCATCCACCAGTGAAAACTGCTATATACATGCAGGAAGCCAAGGAGATAAAAAGCCCGCTGCCTCTCACTGAGGGCAACTCCAGACCAGAAGAGTCCAGCCCCTTTCCAGAAGAGCCCAGGCCATGCAATAAGGTGAGCCTGACTATGACTAGCTAGGATATCATAACCTCATGTACTGGCTCAGGCTACTCCCTACCAGAGAGGTGACATTCCATTCTCCAGTAGCCAGCCTCAGTAACCAGGGATCAGTCCACCAAAACAATGTTAGAGTCTGTAGTTTTCTTTAGGCCCCTCCCCAATTGGACCAAGAGGGACATGTTTAGCCGCCTGCTCTCCTTAAATTGCTGGCTGTCAGAGTGGTGTCTGAAAAAGGAGTTGAGCTTAATGGATAATTGGGAAAATTTCTGGCGAAAACCTGGTCTTGTCAGGTGAGATGGCATCCATCCCACTTAGGATAGAGCAGCTCTTGTTTCTAGAAATTTTGCCAAATGTATTAAACCCCCCATAATGCGCCTAACCAGGTTTGAGACCAGGAAGCAGAAGTGCAGTCTTACATGTCTTACAGCTTCTCTCCTCCTGTTATCCTCGCACAACCCCAAGCACAGGATGAAGAGGAGTAGCAGCAATTCTCCACTTCAGCTTGTTAATTAACCAAACACCCAGACAGAGTTTTAATTCATTTGAAAGTCTGACTCTTAGCCTTGTCCCCCATAATTGGAAAACTCAAAAAGCAGTTCTATTTGTTGTTATCTATTGTACACTTGGCCCTTACTCTGAATTTCTGTCTGATTTCTCAGACCTTTCATCTGATTTAGTACTCAGTTCAGATAAAATAATTATAGTGGGTGATTTTAACATCCATGTAAATGCTGAAAATGACAGCCTCAATACTGCATTTAATCTATTATTAGATTCAATTGGCTTCTCTCAAAATGTAAATGAGCCTGTCCACCACTTTCATCACACACTGGATCTTTTTCTAACATGCGGCATAGAAACTGAAGACTTAACAATACTCCTTGAAAATCCACTCCTGTCTGATAATTTCTTAATTTAACATTTGCATTCACAATAATGGATTACACTGCAGGGGGGGAAGTACATCTCATTACAGTAGAAGTCTTTCTGAAAGTGCTTTAACCAAGTTTAAGGATATAATTCCTCAAGTATTATGCTTCAAAAAAGCATTTGTTGCTCTATGGTAAATGGACTAGCTCCTATATAGCGCTTTTCTACTCTGTCTGAGCACTCAAAGCGCTTATACAGCACGTTTACATTCACCCATTCACACCACTTCCATATGTAAGTAAGCTAAGTGCTTAATGCCTAAAATTCACATGCATTCACACTCCGACGCTTGCATCGGAGAGCAACTCGGGGTTCAGAATTTTGCCCAAGGATACTTTGGCACGCAGCCCAGAGCAGCCAGAAATTGAACCCCTGACCTTCCAATCAGGAGGTGACCTGCTCTACCTCCTGAGCCACAGCCACCCCTATAAAAAAAAAAAGCCTTCCATAAACCTAGGAAATCTTACTATTTATCATTCTTTTCAGCACTGTAGCCAGGCTGACAAAGAGTCAGAGCTCTGTTGAGCCTAGTAATCCTTTAACTTTAACTAGTAATGACTTTATGTATTTATGTACAAATGCAGAGATAAAATTATTCATACCCATCTCAAAGATGCTTTCTCGCCAATTAATTTTTCGGAGTTAACTTCAATAGTTACTTCCTCCAAGCCTTCAATGTGTCTATTGGACCCCATTATTAATTAATGCTTCAATCTTAAATATGATCAATCTATCTCTATAACCCAGCTACACACCACAGGTCTTTAAGATGGCAGTAAGTAAACCATTACTATAGAAGCCATCACTTGATCCAGCGATCAGACCATCTGGAGAGGAATGGTTTATTTGAAAAGTTTCAGTCAGGTTTTAGAATTTATCACAGTACAGAAACAGCATTAGTCACGTGTCTTCTTTGTCTTCTTTACACACTAAGGTTAATTGTGGAGTTCCACAGGGTTCTGGGCTAGTACGAATTCTATTTACACTATACATGCTTCCCTTAGGCAGTATTATTAGAATGAATTACATACATTTTCATTGTTATGTAGATGACATGAAGCTTTATTTATCCACGAAAATATAGATGACACACATCAAGTAGTTAAACTGCAGGAATGTCTTAAAGACACAAAGGCCTGGATGACCTTTAATTTCCTGTTCTAAATTCAGATAAAACTCTTATTGTACCTGACCCTTTAAACCTTAGAAACATGGTGTCTAACTAGACACTTACTCTTGGCGGCCTCTAGTAACACTATGAGAAATCCTGGAGTCATTTCATTGACTAAGATGTGTCCTTTAATGCACATATTAAACAAATTTGTAGGACAGCTTTTTTGCATTTGCACAATTTAGCACCTCACTCAGGAGGCATCCTAGTCATATGCCCTAACTATCTCAACTGGGTACTTTCGAGGAGCAGTGGCTTACTCTGAGCCCCCCAACCGGAATGAATGGACTCCTCACCAAGTCTCTAACAGAGAGGCCAGCCACCCATCAGAGGCAGCTCATTTCCGCCGCTTGTATCTGTGATCTTGTTCTTTCACTGTTGCCAAGTTTTGTGTAAGAGAACTTACTGTCGGCTGTCTCAAAAGTCGCTAGAAGTTGCTAAAGGGGTTGAAGTGAAAGATTGTAGAGGCGACCGGTAGATAACAGCGCTTCAGGGAAAAGGTCAGTGGAGCAGGGCAAAAACACAGTGCTCTCTCTTTACTGAAAGCCTGTTGCAGAGCACAGATGTTAAGTCAGAGGGTGAGAATCCGATGCTGGGGAGTTAGAGTCGGACTGAGGGACAGCAGATTGGAGACAGTAAGACAAACAAAACAAACTCCAACTCTCAATACACTTTTCAGTCCAATTTATATACAGGTCTGCCTCTCCAGCCAGGGGTAACCGAGAATAACAGGTGTGAAAAAAATAAAAAACACACATTCATGAAGGGTTCAGGATATCACTATGTGAATGGGGTGAGTCTTATGAGTGATGGAGGTAAGAAACTGGTCATTTAAAGTAGAGGGAGGAATGGGCTATGTTAAAGGCTGTAGGGGCAAGTTCAATTGGTTAGCTAACTCTCCATTGAGCAAATTCTGCCCTGCCTCTGAATCTACAAGGGCTTGGAGTGAAAAAGTCACCTGATTGTGGCAAATGATAACATCCAAGATTAAGCGGGGACAGGCATATTGAATGGAGCTGCCCACCAGTACCCCCAACTTTACTGGAGTACAGACTCTTTTGGCCAAATTGGGCAACTGCTAATAAAGTGACCAGGCTGACCAAAATAGAGGCACACCCCAGCCTTCATACATTTCTGCCGTTCCTCCAGAGTCCAGGAAGCCCGGAAACAGCGACGGACAGAACAGTTGAAATGGTGTTTGCTGGAGGTGGGAATCGCCCTTAGGTGACAAGGCAGGATTTTTGTAGTCTCTAGTGCTATTGCTCTCTCTCTGAGCTTATTATTGGATTTTGATGCCTCAAACAAGGGGGGGCTTGTCCCAAGAGACAAACTAATCCTTCATTTGATCATTGAATGAACTGAAAAACACTGCCTGAAGAGCTTTTTCTAGCCACCCAGCCTCAGCAGCCATGGTGCAAAAATCAACTGCATACTCCACCACACTTCTGTTTCCGTGACAGAGGTCTAAGAATTTTTTTAGCAGTGTTACCTTTGGAAAATGAGGGGTTGAACGTCTTTCGGAATTCCTCAAGGGAACTGTCATAAGGGTAAGTCACAATGGGATTGAATAAGAAAAAAGCCTCAGCCAAAGCCAAAGCTTTTTCATAAAATAAACTCACCAAAAAAAGAGCTTCTGTCAGGGACAGAACATGGTGAATCAATGATAGCGACTGTATATTGCAACAACATCCCAACTCACAAAGGTTCCAGAGACAGGGAAACGGTGTCTTGGAATATGGGAGCCACAGGGACAAGGCCCCTAAGGCCTGGCTCTGTGCCGAATCAGGAACCATGACTGGATTGTATACTGAGGGATAAATAATCAAAATGCTGTTTAGTGACTTGCAACTGTTCATTAAGAATTCTCAGGGCCTGCTCATGCTCACCCAAGACAGTACCCTGTTTTGCCAAAGCAGCTTGAATAGGGTCTGCTGAGTCCATACTATGGTCAGATAGTACTGTTATGACAGTGACCACCAGAGCAGAGAAAACTCAAATGCAGACAACACTCAGACAATTTCAGGATTTTATTTACAGTGCAGCGGGAAACTAAACAAAGACTTTTCTCAGTGGAGAAGCTTGGGAATTGGGGCTTCTGTCAGTGATGGAATCTGCTTGGAAAGAGGAGAACAGGATTGGGTAGGTTCAGGTGACAGAACTGACAGGGGAGGAGATTTATATTTCTGGCTTAATGATAGTTGAGTCCTTGGTGGAGGGGGAAGAAGGTCCAGGACTTCAGTGGAGGAGGTTTTTTTTTTTTTTCCAGGAGTTGTAGTCAAGAGCAGGCAAGTGGTGGAATGTATTGAGCACAAGGAAACAGGTGAGTGGCTGGTAAATAGTCCGGAAGTCAAATACAGGAGAAGCATTGCTGGAGACAACAGGGACAAAACATGAAAAACTCTAGAAGAAGCGATTTCAAGGAAGAAAGGTGCGAACCAGTTTACCACTCTGAAAGAGCTGAATATCTGGCGAAGGTTGGGTATCCGTGTTGGTTCTTTAACTGCTAACCAATGAGAAACAGGTGAGATCGGCAGTGCTTTGAAACCCAGACTCCGCCCCCAGAAGGGAAAACAGCTGGTCACCTGGGCCTGGACTTAAACATACCACAGCCTCCACAGATTTCATGTGACGATAACACAACCAGCTTTTGTCTTAGGGTATGGTTGGGTACACAAGGATGTCATGCTTGGACAGAATTCTCCTGAGTTTTTCTGACAGACCTGCTTCATAAGGGATGACAATGTTGTTCCATTTTTCTTTACAGGTCAAAGATGCACATCCAATAGTTAAAGGGGTGCAGGAACAAAGACAGTAACAAGAAGAGGAAGACAGTCTGCAGACCAGAACGCTCCTGGGAGATAATTTATTACAAAAGTATCTTCAAAAATGAGTAATGTTTGTCATTCTCTTTCTGCCTAGTTGGCATATGACCTTCTTTCCTGTGCATCTTTGGTGATTTGTCGAAAGCCCAGTTGGGATAACCACATGTTTCAAGGGTTTTCTTTACACACATGTAAAAAGCCACCATGCCAAATCAGTTGGTTTGGTTGCATGTCATTAACATTTGTCTTCTCTCTCTTGTACTTTATGACTTGTCCTTATATCTTCATACTCTGTGCTCTGTTTTACTCTGTTTTCTTTTCTATTTCCTCTCATACACCAGCTGACAGATGGCTGCCCCCCTGAGCCTGGTTTTGTTTGAGTTCTCTTCTTCTTAAAATGGAGTTTATCCATCCCACTTTTGCCAACTGCTCAAATGGAATTATTGGGGTTCTTTTTCTCTTTAATCGTGAATTTCCTTATAATTTAAAATGCCTTGAATAACTGAATGTGAGGTAATGTCTGTGAGGGTTTAATGCTGGTTTTAGGCTTTTAGCTACAGTTTCAGTCATTGTCTCTTCCTGCTGGTTTCTAGTGGTCTTAATGCCCAAACATTGTGTTAAAGTGGCTCACAGTAATTCTCAGATATAAGCCTGTGTTTAGAGTACAATGTGCTTCCTACAGCTGCTTTCTTTTTCAGGTCGTCCTCTCTCCTGTGGGACACCCTCAGACAGACAGAGGATGGAGGGATGGATGGATGAAAGAATAGATGGACTGATTAATGGATGGAGGCTCTATAAACATGTAAATCTGACCTTACAGTGTTTCAAAGCTGCAGCAGAGGCTGAAAGAAGCAGTGCTACTTTAAAAAGCTTCTTCAGCCGTTCAGTCAAGTCTCTGCTTACACAGAAACACGTTTTCAGACAGAAGAAGCTTTGATAACCAAATACCACACACACACACACACACACACACACACACACACACACACACACACACACACACACACACACACACCTGTAACTACCTTTATCTGTGTGTCAGTTTGGTGGTGGGAGGAGAGGCTGAGGTTCTCCTGGGAGAGAATTCATTTTACCTGCTTTTACCTCATATCTCTCCCTGTGTCTCTCTCACACACACATGTTGCTGTAGCTCTCCTTGTGAGGACTATTTCTGACTTTATACATTTCTCCTGATTCTGACTTTAATTCTGAAACTCTGTACCTCAAACTGTCTCTGTAGGATGGTTAACAAATCAGGGGAACCTCTGCTCTCTGATTGGCTGGATGCTGTCTGATGGTGGAGACAGTAAAAGTCATTTAACTGCTAGTTACCACAACGCCAAAAATCTCATCATTTCTGATTCAGTAATTATGTTTAACAAAACAATAACGGCCAATCAGAGGCCAAAACAGGAAGGCTGGCTGGCCTAAAGGTGAGGACACACCTGTCAGTTGTCTGGACAATTGAATTGTGAGTGATTACAGTTAAGGGATATGAGATTAACAGTGTGACCAGAGACTATCAAATGTCAGTATAACTCAGCGACTTACAGCACTGACTGCTGTAGTGACTGCAAATGTACTGACTACCAATGGCTGATTGACACATGAGGGGTTGGTGGATACATTAGAGGGTAACTCAGATGATTCAACTCCCACTCACACCTTAACCCATGTGACTTTGACTCTATCGCCCCACTAGAGCTGAAATATGTGGAGCTTTCCATTATCAAGCCTACCAGGATCTGGATCACTGAGAACCTACACAAAAATTATAGGGCTAATTTTGTAACCAGGTGCTTCGTACATGGACAGATCTTTAGATTAATATTCATACTGTAAATATAGGAGGGAGGCAGCCTCAACATGCTTTTTATGTCATTAAAGGTCAGGTCTGAGGAGCTCCTGGCTTGAGGTGAATCAGGTATGAGGGGTCCATGTCTGCGGTGAATCAGTTTGTGGGTGATCACTGTGTCAGGGGGTCCTGATCTGTGGGGGATCAGGTCTGAGGGAGTCCTGGTCTGTGGTGGTTCAGGTTTCAGGTGAACCGTTGTTCTTCAGGTTCCATCGTATGATGTCAGTGTCTGAGTGAAATGTGACCAGCCATGCGTGTTGGTGTGTGTGTGTGCTGGGGAATTTCCCTCTCTGCCGCCCAACACACACACACACACACACACACACACACACACACACACACACACACACACACACACACACACACACACACACACACACACGTTTCAGGAAATTCCCCAATGGTTGGACTGTGTGTGTGTGTGTGTGTGTGTGTGTGTGTGTGTGTGTGAGAGAGAGAGAGAGAATTTTTTTATGTTCATGTAATGTTATTTTTTTATTCAAGACTTTTTAACCTTTTGAAAACTGTTACTATGAAATGTTTTGTCTCTGGTTTTTGTTTAGTTTGCTGTAAAGTTTAAATCGTAGCCGCTCTTTCTTACACAGAAATAAATAAGTAAATTAATGATGATTGTCAGATTTCAATCAGATCAACATTTACAGGGTTATGGTCTCTGGTGTGAGCCTTGTGGTCCTAACAGAGTCAGGAAAACTCACCTGTGTGGGATTCATCCTCTTCCTGTCATTAACCCAGAAACCTGAAACTCACACACACCCACTTTGACATTTAGGTCCATATATAAAGTGCCACAGATGCTTGGAGCCTCAAGATTCCTGCAGGGAAACAGTGAAGTACTGTAACAGTCACCTCTGTGCCTACCTGTACTGATCACCTGTCTGACCTCACAGCATCATGCTCCCCAGGTATGTCCATCCTCTCCTCTGAGTGTGTTTACATTATTTGCTCTGCAGAGCGAGACATAAAATCAATGAGATGTGTTTATTCTTTAAGTTTCCTGCATGTTTCAGTTACTCTGTGTTAGAGTTTGTCCTCAAGGTTAGAAGGTAAAGTATGTTCCCAAATATAACATTAAATATGTTAAATCTAAATTAACCATTTTGATTGCTGTTATATAATATAAAATTAAATAAATGTATCAGTTTTTGTTCAAATAATTTTTTTATTGTTATATTATTGTTATGTTATATTATATTATGTTATATTATATTATAGATTTGATATAATTTGGATCTAGTTTATTCCATTATTCTTTAAATTTGTTTTTACATAAAATAAATCTGAAAAATCTTTTCTGTTCCTATAAATCAAAAATAAAACAACTACACTTTCTGTTATAAATTTATATCTTTTAAAAAAAGCTGTTTTTATTGTTTAAATGTTATTATTTTTTGGTTTTCATTGTTGATGTGAATTACAGTGTAGAATAAATTTATAAATATGCATAATATAAGCATGTAAATTCTTTAAATAACAGTTAAGTGTTCCTATAAATATAAAAGAAAAGAAATGTAACAGGTTTTTACAATAAATTTTATATTACTCTTTGTTAGTATATACAAAGTAAATCAATACCAGTTTTCAGTGTGTGTCATCACGGTCTGACAGCTGATTGAAACCTTACAGCATGAATTTATTGGTTTGACCATGCCACCTTCTACAAACAGCACCTCAAAGCAGGTATTAGGGCAGTTATTTTGAAGCATTAAATACATTTTCAGAGATCACAGGGGCATGAAATCTGCACATACAGACTCATCACTGATGAAAACTAATTTAAAAGTTTTTAATTTTGTCCCAAAATAAGTCTTAAATGTCTTTTTCTCCTGGAAGCTGAATTTCTGCCTGTGTCTGTGCTCCTGAACTCGAACACAGATTTCAGTGTTTCATTCTCTCTGATGATGCTTCAACCTGCTGAATTTTGTGTGATGTCTCATTGCTGCAATGATCAGAGCACTGCCTATAACAGTAGGCCTCGCTTAGTCTGACCTCTGGTGAGGTCACAGAGGTACTCAGACTGAACGTTGTGTTTGTGTTGCAGGAACGTTGTTCTTCTATTTTCTGTGTTTGTCCTGCTGGTGGAGGGAGACCTTGACTCCAATGGTAGGGTTAAAAATCACCTAATCAATAGCTGTTCTGATTGCTAATCTGATTAAAATGGCACGGTTGAACCTGTTTGCCTTCTTAAATGGTTTCATCTTTACAGATGCTCAAATACACACCACATCAACAGGTAAAAACCTGCCTGTCTCTCATTCCTGGCACATACAATATATCAGACCTGTTTCTCTCTCGCCTGTTTCTGTTTATCCTGTAGATAAGGTTGATCAATGTTAATTGATCACCATTTTAATTTATTCTGTCTTACAGAAACCTGGGTACAGCAGGATGAATGTGTTAGTTTAAATGATCAACACCCCTGAGTCACACTAACTGTCAGAATGCTCAAAGCACAGGCCGAGGAGGAGGAGTAGAAGCAATCTTCCACTCCAGCTTGTCAATTAATCAAAGACCCAGACAGAGCTTTAATT
>VUQJ01045608.1:2970-16466 GCA_015108635.1 Andinoacara biseriatus
ACCTTAATGGTGCACTTCCTAAATGCTGTCCAGGTTCTATTAGTCATATAATTCTAATTAATTAATTAATAATTATTTTGCCAGTACCGTATGTTATCAGCAACACCAGTTACTATACAGTATATCACATTTTTTCTTAATTCTTAAATTAGTTGAATTCAACTTTATTTATATAGTCTCAGTTTACAACAACAGTCACCTCACGGTGCTTCATATTGTAAAGACGCTACAATATTTAAAAGAAACCCCAACAATCACACACAACCCCCTTGAGCAAGCACTTGGCAACAGTGGGAAAGAAAAAGGCCCTTTAAACAGGAATAAACCTCAGAAAGAATCAGGCTCAGGGAGGGGCAGCCATCTGCCGTGACCGGTTGGGGTGAAGGGAAAGAAAAAAAGAGAGCAGAGAGAGACAAGACTAAAAAACTATTAAAGAGATACCCAGAGTTTAACCGCTACTAATTACTAATGATTAAATACAGTAGTGATGTATAAACACACACAGAGTGAAATGAGATAAGCAAAGAAGAAATGTTCAGCAGCCCCCCAGCATCCACATTTTATATAATGAGGTGCCTGCTCTCTCTTCGCTTCCTGTCTCTGCGTCTGTCCCTGTCTCTTCATTTCTGTCTTTCCTTTTCCTCTTTCTTGTTTATGTGCGTATCCTTGTCTTTTTTCTATTGCTGTCTGTGTCCTGGTCTTTGTGAAGTGCTCTGTTAGGATAATAAGATACTATGAGATCTTTAAGATATGATTGGGTCTGATGATTCACGATTCTGTATGTGAGGATTTTTAATTTAATTCTAAATTTATCAGGGAACCAGTGAAGAGATGCTAATATGGGTGAAATATACTCTCTTTCAAGTCCCCGTCAATACTCTTGCTGCAGCAGTCTGGATCGACTGAAGGCTTTACAGGAAGCTTTTAAGCCAACCCATTAATAACGAATTGCAATAGCCTAGAAGTAATAAATGCATGAGCTAGTTTTTCAGCATCACTCTGAGACAGGATGTTTCTAATTTAGAAATATTGCACAAATGAATGAAGGTAGTTTGACATATTTGTTTAATGTGCACATTAAAGGAAATATCTTGATCAAAAATGACTCCAGGATTCCTCGCTGTATTACCAGAGGTCAAAATAATGCCAGTTAAAGTATCTGGTTATCTGGTTACCATGCTTCTAAAATTTTTAGAACAGTACAATAACCTCAGTTTTATCTGAATTTAAAAGTACAAAATTAGAGGTCATCCAGGCCTTTATGTCTTTAAGACATTCCTGTAGTTTAAATACTTTATTTGTATTATTTCAATTCATAGATAAATAAAGGTGGGTATCATCCGCATAGCAATGAAATGCGGTGTTTTCAAATGTTCTAACAATTTCTAATAATACTGCTGCAGGACAGAACCTTGTGGAACTCCATGACTAACTTTTGTGTGTGAAGAAGACTCCTCATTTACATGAACAAATTGGAATCTATCAGCTAGATATGATTCAAACACATGCAGCACTGTTTCTTAAATACCAATGGCGTGCTTCAATCACTGAAGTAAAATATTGTATTCTGTGTTGTAAAGGTTTTACACAAAGATGAATGAAGAACTTACAACATTGCTCCAGGGTTGTGCAACACTGAGCTTCCAGTGGGCTTGAAATTCTGAAAAAATTACATTCATCACAAACATTGGTCACATGACAAAGCACGCTTGATATATTGCTGCAGAGAGTCACATTGTCTAACCTTAGTGGTGTTAGGAGGTAACACATGAAGCTGGTAGACAGTCAGACACAATTTACTCAAGTTGATATAAAAGTTGACAATGACATCCCCAGGTATTGGAGGAGAGAACATTTTCTAGTGATAAAAGGATAAACAAAGAAATAAAGCATTAGTGAACAGGAGTATAGAATGTCATGCTAAATATAACAAAGCTGAGATTTTTGTCTTAACACATTAACACCTAAACATGACATCCACAGTGGGCCAAAAAAGTATTTAGTCAGCCACTGATTGTGCAGGTTCTGCATAGAAAGATGAGAGAGATCTGGAATTCTGTAATTCCCATCATAGGTACACCTCAACTATGAGAGGCAAAATGAAAAAAAAAATCCAGAAAATCACATTGTAGAATTTTTATAGAATTTATTTGAAAATCAAGGTGGGAAATAAGTATTTGATCGATAACAAAAGTTCAACTCAGTACTTTGTAACAAACTTTATTGGCAACGACAGAGGTCAAATGTTTGCTGTAAGTCTTGACCTGGTTTGCACACACTGTAGCTGGTGTTTTGGCCCATTCCTCCATGCAGATCTCCTCTAGAGCAGTGATGTTTTGGGGCTGTTGCTGGGCAACACGGACTTTCAAATCCCTCCACAAATTTTCTGTGGGGTTGAGGTCTGGAGACTGGCTAGGCCACTCCAGGACTTTGAACTGCTTCTTACAAAGCCACTCCTTCGTTGCCCGAGCAGTGTGTTTGGGATCATTGTCATGCTGGAAGACCCAGCCACGTCCCATCTTCAATGCTCTCACTGATTGAAGGAGGTTTTGGCTTAAAATCTCACGATACATGGCCCTGTTCATTCTTCCCTTAACACAGATCAGTTGTCCTGTCCCCTTTGCAGAAAAACAGCCCCAAAGCATGATGTTCCCACCCCCATGCTTCACAGTAGTTATGGTGTTCTTGGGATGCAACTCAGCATTTGTCTTCCAAACACGACGAGTTGAGTTTTTACCAAAAAGTTCTATTTTGGTTTCATCGGACCATGATATTCTCCCAATCCTCTTCTGGATCATCCATATGCTCTCTGGCAATAAAGGTATCAACCAGCTCAAGGCCGCAGCAAATTGGAATAATATTCTCCACTGATAGTAGGGCCTTTTTGAATGTAGTCAATGAACACGATGCCCTTTGCATACCAGAAGATGGAGACCATCACCTTCCCTGCCGATGACACCACCTTGGTCTTCTTTGGTGGGGGAGAAGACGGGTGTGTCCACTGCATGGGCTCCTGTTTGGTCTCTGGCTAAAAGCAGTGAACCCAACATTCACCTTGGGTGAGGAAACGTTCAATAAAACTGGCTGGATTTGCTTTACTGCGACATTGACCAGCCTGGTGTGTTTTTGATCAGGCGTCACAAGGCACCCACTGAGCGGAAACCTTTGACATGCCAATTTGTTATGCAGAATGTTCTCAACTCATTCACAGAGATGCCTACAAGCATTAACTATCTGATTAAACATCTGTCATCCATCACAATATGGTGAACACGGTCAAAGTTTTCTTGGGTGGTGGCTGTAGCAGAACATCTGGACCTTGGGTTGTCGTCCACTGCTTTTGCCTCTCTCTTAATATCAGATGAAACGTCTTTCTCCAGCATTTTCATCATGCAGTCTTTAATAAATTCACCCTCAGTAAAAGGTTTGCAGTGCTTGGCAATCAGTGTTGCCACCTCATAACTCACCTTTGTGTCATTTTCATTTGACTCATGGGCTCTTGTGAAAAAGCACTGTCCAGCTTCAATTTTTCATTCATTCCTTCATTCCATCCCAGTTAACTTGTCGTAGTTAGCATGTTTCATCTGGTAGTGCCTCTTGATAATGACAACTGTTTCATATTTCAGTGAAAAAAATACTCCAATTTCCACTTGTGCTGGAAGCGGCAACCCTCAACGTCAGCTTTCCTTTTTTGAAGTTACAGCCGCCATTTAAGAAATGGGCTGGAAAGGATCACAAGGGTCACGCAGGTGAGTGCAGCCACAGGTCTGCTGCCATGAAATATGAATTATGTTGATGAATTGTTGCAGCCTTAACAGTTAGTTCAAAGTGCACCTACGTGTCCAGTCAGCATAGACGGTGCCCACAATAGGACCTAATTTAGGTTAAAGTCAGGGTTTTGTGCAGGCCAGTGAAGTTCTTCATACCAAATTGGAAAGATGATTCTCAAAAAGAAAAACAGAGATTGCACACTCCTAAGATGAAAAATTATTTTCTTCCAGAGTGGCTGAACTATCCACTGTGACATAAGACATATTGGAAAAATAACTAAAGATAAAATATTATGTTGTACTGGTGCAATGGTCTCTTTATTGGAACAAAGGGGTCCAGCCCAAACCAAGAGTTCATAATTGTGACAACAGAGTTGGTCATCTGAATTGTTTAGTAACTTAATCTTTAATGAATGTGTGTTAAACTGACTGTCAGGATTCATCAAAACATTATCTGTCTTTAAACCCCTGCCAGTCTTTCTCTAGATGACTCGCTAAGTTTACCGCAGTGTGTGTGTGTGTGTGTGTGTGTGTGTGTGTGTGTGTGTGTGTATGTACCATCAAACCACTGGCAGCCAGCTCAGGTAGTGTCATCGAAGCTGGGGTCGTGAGGCGGTTTCGAGCTCGCGTCAGCTGTAGCATCACTGCATCCATGAGCTACAGCAGCAACACAAACTTGACATTATTTTCAGCGGCATCTGAGCCACATACAGATCTGTGCTGAACGGAACAAAACAGACCTTATTAACCTCAGCCCCTGACTTGAAGTGGTAGCTCTCGTCATGGCTGCTCAGCAGCTGCAGAGCTTGGTTCACATGGTTCCTGGCATCCTGGATCTGATGGTGCAACACAGAAAGGAGAAATGTGAAAGAGTGAGGGAGGATTTCAGCACTAGCAGAATCCATCCTTCCATCCATCCTCTTCCACTTATCCTTTTCAGGGAGAGGGGTGGGGGGTGGAGCCTATCCCAACTGTCATAGGGCAAGAGGCAGGGTACACCCTGGAAAGGCTGCCAGCCTGTCGCAGGGCATAACACAAAGAGACAGACAACCATTCACACTCACACCTATTTTGAATCACCAATTAACCCAACCCCACTGTGTGTCTTTGGATTTTGAGAGGAAACCGGAGTACTAAGAGAAAACACACACAAAAACATGGGGACAACATGCAAACGCCACACAGAAAGGCCCCAGCCAAGGTGGGTTCAAACCCAGACCTTCTTGCTGTGAGGCAGGAGTGCTAACCATCGCGCACCACGCCACCGTGCTGCCCCATACCAGAAACCTACAGCCTGAAATTGAACTTAAATCGACACTGACATTCCAGCTACGTTTTCTCTTTACAGTACCTGCTGCAGTTTCCACTGCTTGTCTTCTCTGAACTGAAAGTGTAACACTTGACTGCTCTTTGCAACCTTCAGGTTAATATCCTGTTGAGAAAAGGAAAACATTAAATACGTAAAGCAAACAGTGTTTGCAGTGTTCTTATCAAGGCTTTTAAAAACTCACAGCTTGAGTGAGAGCTTCTCCCTGCAGAGTCAGCACCCCTTTCACTTGATCCATGCTGCAAAACAACATGTCATATTTTTAGATTAGAATATCACAGAACCACAAGGAAATCGAGATTATAGTGAGGGGAGGAAGCGGATGTGGATGATGACAATATCAAATAAATTGAAAAAACATTCAGAGCAGCTAATCAGCAGCTGATTCCCACAGTGAATCCTTTGTATTGTAGCAGAGTCCACTCATTTTACAAGTATTCACCAAGCCATAGTAACAGTACACCAGTAAGAGCTGCATTTACGTTGAGCTGCCAAGGATGAAGTTCTCCTGTTTAAGCTGATTTTCCAAACCTGGTGTTGGCATGGAGAAACGTCTAGATGCCTCCTGATGACAAGAGCAGAGAAAAATTATTTTAAAATGCCATTTTTAACTTACTATACGCCGAGTATTGCAATAAATTCTATTGCAATTTCTCACCTTTTTTAAACTGAAAATTATGTCCTCAAAGTTCAACTTTGTCCATCTCTGTTTTACCCGGTAGGATATTCAGTTTGTTTGTTTTTTTTGCAAAATTATTGTTTCAAGCATAACAAACAGGATATAACCAGCTGAGTCGAGTCTCCTTGAGTTGTGCTCATTGCCAAAGCCTCATTCAGACTGATGGCAACATTTTGGCAATCTGTTTGCATTTATAAATTAGAGAGCAATTGTTTTCAAATCTTGGATAATCTGTCTGAGATTGACTACAGTCAGTCCAAGTCAGAATGCAGCTGTTTGCAGAAAGGTTGCCTCCTATCTGACCTGACCTGTGCAATCACCTAGTGATTAAAAGTGGTCGAGAGTGTGCAACATCCTCAAGTTCTGGGTAACCATTTAGTGACCACAAGTTGCAACTGGATGCAGAATGTGGAAAAAAATAAATACAATCACCAAGTAGCTACTGATTTTTTGTAGATGCAAGGAGCTTATGGTATCTCAGGATGGTTCGTGCATTAGATGAGCTCTCTTGTTCACAGCATTCACAGAGTATTTAATATAGATATTTTATGTCCCTGTATCAATACAATATTGCCACGCAAAATATCCAAATTCTATGCCGTATCAATTGTTTCCCCCACCCTTATTACATAATATACAAGATTTTCCATATTTTCTGCATGAAAAGAAAAACATTACTATTAAATCTGGACTCCAGCTAATTAATTGTGTCTATCTTATCTTAGCATTCAAAATACAAGCCAACTACAAAGGTGTCTTTAATAGGTACCCACAAGACCGCTGGATTCTAGCAAGCAGCAATCCCAGGACAAAAATGAGGCTAATATGGAAGTTCAATTCCTCTCCCAAAAAGAGTAAATCTCCCTAAACTCCCATATTAAGAGCACAGCTAAACTGTACTAAGAACTGTTTTGGCCTGTATGGATATTTTGCACCATCATAACAAACATACAGTAGGCATTATTACTGTATGTGTCATCCAAGACATGTGTACTTCAGTTTTGTTAAGTAATAGTCTTGTGTTTTATTAGTCTGTTAGTTGGTGCTAATTAGCAAAGCACGGGTCTATAAATCGCACCGGTAAAGTTTGCAGGTCTAGCTTCCTAACCATGCAAAATATTTGGTCTGACCGTTTTATTCTTCAACACAGCCTGAACTCTCCCTGGCAGCTGTCTGTAATATCTTCAGAAATAGCCCTCCAGGCTTAAAGCTCTTCTTTGGATGTCGGCTGCCTTTTGTTCTGTACTCTGTCATTACTATTGCGATAAAAAATTCCAACTCTGGGAAGTTCAATCCATGACTGAAAGAAAAAAACACAATGAAACACTATCAAGAAATGCTTTTACTGTGTTGGCAGTGTGTTTGGGATCATTGTCATTCTGAAATTGAAGCAGTTACTAATCAGACTGATTCAAATCTGAAAGTACTTTTTCCATGTTCAACTTTTATGAATTTTGCCAAGATCCCCAACACCCCCGGCTGAAGTGGAGCTCCCACTGTGTTTTACAGGATGTAGACACCTCTCTCCTGAGCTCCTCCACATATGTTGATGACAATTTCGGATTTGGATTCATGACATCATAAAACCTGCTGTGTCTTTTCATTAAGTGGCTTAGCCAACAAACAAAAAATATTCCTCTTTGCATACAAGAGCTGGATTGAGAAGTTCATACCATAAACCAAACAGACGTCCAAACAAGTAACAACCCAGCAAACAATAAATGAAAAATTAGGTTCAACCAGTCTCAGACATAATCTCCACATCTGCACTTGGACTTATGGGAAAATTTTTGTGCATAATATTTTTTTATTTTTTTTTATCTTTTGTTACAATAGATGCAAAAATAGATGCAATTGTTTTAAAGACACAATATTATTGTGAAGAAATGTTTGCTGGGAACAGTTTTGGTAAGTTGCAGTGCAAAATGATTAATCCATCTATTTTTTCAAAAATTAACTGTAAGTTTTTATATTTCGGCAGATTAAAAGCTGGCAAAACAATTTAAAATTGTACAAGTCAAAGCTTTGGTGAAGAAAGTGTCATCACTTGGTGACCCTCGGCAGTTGAGTGAAAGAGTCGGCACGTGGCTACAGTATCTCTATAGAAATTAAAAGCAGGGCCAAGAGCTCACTAAGCAATAAAATAGTTAACTCTTAATGCTTTATTTGCTAAATTACTAGATTAGAAGAAAGCCTGGTTGTGCTGAACTTCATTTCTAGTACACCCCTCAGTTCTTAAAAACAGTTAGAGAATCTGAGATAATGTCATTATAATATGACCAAATCTCCTCTAGTGTCACCAAAGACATTGCAGATCTGTTTTACAAGGTGACTGGACTCACCCTGACAAGCAAAAAGAGCTTCATGAGTAAAACTGGTGGAATGGCCCTTTTGTAGTGTTAATCACTTCAGCCATATCAGTATCCATTTAAAACAACTATTTACACATATAGAGCACATTTTACCTTCAGGACATCTTGGAGCTGCTTTAAGACAGCGTGCACTTCTTCTTTAAGCAGCCAGTTGAACTCCTCCTCCTGCCAAACAGAAGAATAAACACTTAACAACTACATTGTCATTGAAAAACACAAAGGAAAACACAGATATTTCTGGGGAGCTTGTCCTGCATGAGTACAAAATAATGGCCAGGATGATTCTAAAGCTACCCCGTGGACATGCAAGTGCAATGCATCCAAGATCTTTAGCTTTAATTGCTGAAGTGGTTTATGAAACAAAAAAACAAACCAACCATACCTTGGGTCACTATGGCAGGCAAAATAGATTATGAAATGAACTACTGATATGTCAATAATTCATCAACGACAATATCCCAAATTATTGGTTAATCACTCTTTTTGTATTCTTTTGTGCATTTACGAATACAGACTCTTCCACCACTTCCATTTTGAGTTTCATCAGATTAAAGAGATTAAATTAAAAAAGAGAGAGATCTGACACTGAAATTATTAAGAATAAGTCACTTAACAGAGAACAATAACTACTGCTTCATTCTGGGAACTTTATTTTCTCTATTATGGTGAGCAAATCCGGTTTAAAACAGCTCCTCTGTTGCTGCCACGGTGCGACCAATCACATTAGGCTCCGCCCAAATGGTCAAAAGTCAGTTTCTGCACAGGCGAAGAGTTGAGCTCTGTGCTTAAATTTTCCTCACAAGAGCGTGAACCTGCAGCAACACGGGCACACAGCAGACACTTACATGCGCCATGTTTCTTTGTGCGCTGAGTTCTACGCACGCGAGTTATATCCATCCATCCATTCATCCATTGTCTTCCGCTTATCCGGGGCCGGGTCGCGGGGGCAGAAGCCTAAGCAGGGAAGCCCAGACTTCCCTCTCCCCAGCCACCTCCACTAGCTCATCAGGAGGGACCCCAAGGCATTCCCAGGCCAGCTGAGAGATATAATCTCTCCAGTGTGTCCTGGGTCTACCCCGGGGCCTCCTCCCAGTGGAACATGCCTGGAGGGGGGGGCTGGCTCGGGCATCTGATTAGGATGCCTCCTGGCCGCCTCTTGGGTGAGGTGTTCCGGGCATGTCCCACTGGGAGGATCTAGGACACGCTGGAGAGAGAGTTATTTACTCGTGAAAAATTAATACGTGCGCTCACAGAATGACATTATTTGTGCAGATGTTTTTTTCCCGCATGTGACTTTTGACCTAAATATAATTCTATACTTGTCTTATACATAATTGGCATTTTCAATTTTCCAGCCAACACTCATTAAAACGGCGACTCTCTCTTCAGGGGGAGGGGCAGGGTAATGCATGCATGCAGACGCGTAGGCCAGGCCCAGGTAGAAAATGTTCATTTTAGACTTTGACTCGTTTTCTTTCGCCATCTCATAAACAAACTTTTCAATCTGATAATTTTTTTTTTTTTAATGGCCATACTTTCAAGCACTGTATCAAAAATTCAACCCCTTTTCAAACCTTGAAAACACAACATTATAATCCAAGCATTTTCAAGTATTTCCAGCACCCGTAAGAACCCTGTCTACTGAGAGGAGTCCCCGGTGCAGACCCAGGGCACGCTGGAGAGATTATATCTCATCTTGGGTCCCCCTGGATGAGCCGGAGAAGGTGGCTGGCAGAGGGAGGTCTGGGCCTCTCTGCTTAGGCTGCTGCTCCCGCAACCCAGCCCCGGATAAATGGAAGAGAATGGATGGATGGATGGATTTATCTTTTGGTCATCAGGGGAGAAGAATGATGTGGATGAAGCCTTGGTCAATATGGCGATTCACAAACCTTCACTACTGTGGCAGACAAAGGGTTTAGAAAGCTTGTTAAAGAACCTGAGCTTCAACTGGTACCTGCAAAACCTCGGATCTTTTAACTTTATTTTTGTTGTATTTGTATCTATTTTCTTTTTTGTTTTGTCAAGTACTGATTGATACTTCTATGGCGTTTACTCAACAGAAGAGCTTTTTTTCTTCAAAATGGAGCAAATCTGTAAGATAGCACCCTATACCACCTGAGATAAAGAGCTGTTTTTATGGTTGCCGTTCTGGTGCAGAGGTGAAGGCTCTGAAATGGAGATGCAAGTCCTTTTTGCCAACAGTAATCATGGGAAATGTCAACTCTCTGTCCAACAAAAGTGATAAGCTGGAGATATTGGTGAGGAAAGTATACCGTGAGCGCAGTCTCATGTGTTTTACTGAAACATGGTTGAACCACAACATCTCAAGACTCTAATGTTGATCTACCTGGTTTCACCCTCATATAGTCAGACAGAGATACTAAAGCTGGGGGTGTGGCTTTATTTGTGAACCAGAGACAGCGAAGTCCTGCCCATATCACTGCTAAGGAGAAGATGTGCGTTTCTGATTTTGAATTTTTGGAAATTGGTATGCCACCATATTATGTACTAAGAGAATTTAGTCATAACGTAACAACACTTGTGTACATTCCACCCACATCAGCAGCTAAAGTTCATGTGAAGTTCTCCATGAAATGGTTGCTAGGATACAGACAAAACATCCAGTGTTTTATTATTATTTGATTACTGCTTCACCTGTAAATCACGCAGAAAGCGACATCATGGCTGTATTGCCAACTCCCCCAAGAGTCCCTGGCTGCACGCAAGAGAGCACCGCCATACCGCAACTCCATAGGGGAAGTTGGCTTGTAACATAACCCATGTGACCTTAGTAGTGGAAGTGGGTCTTTTTCGTGTGTCCGTGATGCAGCCAACGGATACGTAGACGCCCCATTGAGCGGGTGGGCCCGTTGCTGTGATTTGTCAGTGCAAATGTCTATATGTCTGTTTACATGTTTTCTGCACAGAGTACCAGATGTATAGGAGTACACACAGGAGGAAGTACTTCGGTGAAGTCTACTTTACTGCAGACTGGCTTTTTAAAGTTAAAGTCAGCCTTTTCCTATTTTTGCTGTGTATCTTTTCTGTTTACATTTTAATAGCACAGCTGAGAGTTTTTTGTTATGGAGGAAAAAAACATTTATTTATTTGAGGAACATTATTATTTAAATACGCCAATAGTTGATTTTTCAGGAACTTCTCATGCACATCTACAGCTGAATGTTAATAAAAGTGCCTGTGAGACATTATTTTAGGGATATTTAGCTTTGATTCAGAAGTGCCTTTTTGTTTATACCTTTGGGGAAAAAAAAATACAGAGATATATCTTGTATATCACCATTCAGCTAAAAAAATGTTGAGATATTATTTTTGGTCCATATCGCCAAGCCCTAACTTGACTTGACTTTAAGTTCTCCATGAAACTGTTGCTAGAATACAGAGTAAACATCCAGAGACACTAATCATAATTTCAGGAGATTTCAATCATTCTCTCTCCTCCCACCTGACTCACACAATTTAACTGTCCTAGCAGAGAAAATAAAACCCTTCATAAGCCGTACACCAAGGTCACAGAAGCTTACAGAGCTACTTTCTTTGCACCACTTGGCGGATCAGACCACAACTTGTTTTTTTTTCTGCAGCCAAGTTACAAAGCAAAGACAACCTGCAACTAAACTCAAATTCAGGAAATGGACACCTGAACCTACTGAGGCTCTGAGGGACTGCGTTGAATGCACAATTTGGAATGTGCTGCTGGAAACAGATGAGAACAGGATAGACATTTAGACAGCTGGATTGCTTCACTGAATACATCCATTTCTGTAGTAACACAGTCATACCTACAAAAACTGTGCGCTGTTTCCACAATAACAAACCCCGGATCACAAGTGACAAAAAGGCAGTCCTCAACCAGAAAAGGGTAGAAGAAGACAGAAGAAAGAGCTTTATTTGTCACATACATACCCATCACACATGGAGCATGTAGCATGGAGCAGGGGGCAGCTAGAAAGCGCCCGGGGAGCAACCTAGGCCTGGGTTAGGGCCTTGCTCAGGGGCCCACAGTGATGCCAGCCCGGGGATTCGAACCAGGGTCCTTTCAGTGAAGACCCTGCTTCTCCTCTAGGCCACCACTCCCTCGCAGAAAGGGCAGCTTTCAGAGACAGATGACACTGCCATTGTGGAATCTGAATATAGGGATCTTGCGAAAGCCTTCACGACTGAAGTCACAAAAACCACCTCATATTTGAACACCTTTAAGATGACGGAAATTATAGTAGATTTCTGAAGATTTAGGCACCCTGTCAAAGTTTGTGGGGTGGTAACAAAATATAAATGTCTAGGTTTAAATCTAGATAACAAACTAGACTGGTCTCTGAATGCAGACAAACTATACAAAAAGGGGTAGAGCCTTCAAGTTGGTGGAAAAATGCACACTAAAGACATTAGAAGCCATTCTGAGGAACTCTGATCACCCACTATTGACACCTTTATGGAACAAAAAATCTCATCAATACTGGAAGACTCCTCTTTCTCTGCTGTAAAACAGAGATACAGAAAATCATCTGCACCCACAGCCATCGGGCTTTTCAATTCTCATACAAATAGCAGATGAGATGTGTCAGCCATAGGAATTCCTCTCTGGGATCAATGAAGTTATTCTTATTCTTATTATTCTCATGTTCTCCCCACAAGACAGGTGCGTATGTGAGTACATTAAGCATTTTTCCAAGAGTGTTCTATTTTTTTCATTTAGGCTTTGAAAGCTATGGTAGAGGACAGATATAAGGAAACCAAGGAGGAAGCCAAAGCCATTGTGTCAAAAGCATCTGCAGTTAGTTAAACATCAGATATGTGGACCTCTATCAACACTGAGGCATATATAGTTGTGACATGCCATTTTATAGATGCAAGCGCTTCTTTTGTGTTCTGTTGTTTTAGGGGTGCTGCATTTCCCTGAGGCACATAATGCTAAAAATGTGGCAAAAGTAAAAGCAGCACTTATGTCAGAGTGGAGTGTTATACACTCGTGATGCAGCAAATATGGGTGCTTGTGCCAAGAAGCTGTGTTTGCATCAAACTGTGTGGCACATACTTTAAATTTACTCATAAAAAAAGGCTCCTGACCACCACTGTGTCATCTGACATCTGGGCAAACTGTAGAAGGTTAGTGGGTATTTCAAGAGCAGAACCACTGCAAAGATCAGTTATTTTACTTCATCGCAATATTTTAAATGATGTCATTTTGTTTAAATTGCTGCTGCAGTGACACTTTATTTACTTTTTGCTGGCTAATTTTGCAGGAGAGGCAGACACAGGTGAAGGAGCAAATGGTCCAGTCAGCACTAAAGCTAATTCAAGAGGTGGACACATGTTGGAACACAGACCAT
>VUQJ01045609.1:4861-19149 GCA_015108635.1 Andinoacara biseriatus
CAATAATATATTTCACCCTGTTGCATTATTCACATCACTTCTCAGGGACAATTACTCGCACAAGGGAGAAAAACTGAAAGCACATCTATGTCTTTTTTACCTCGTGGCTCTGGCAAAAAGAGATAGATGGAAGAAACACAGTTTGACAGAATTCATCCAGGAAACAGTGTTTTATGTGCATGTGAAATTTTCCCATGAGCAGACGATGAGAAGCTTCACCTCCTCTCCTCCCATCTGTCTGCTTCATTTCCTGAGCTGAAATAGAATTGACTTCCTGATACGAGGTTAAATGAGTTTGATGTCAATTCTCCACAGAGGCACGCAGAGAGAGAGTTAGTGAGTGAAATTAATATGTTGAGCGATGGGTCGACATCATCCCGCTGGGTTTACCTGTGTGTGTTTAGCATCTGTGATTTCAAAGCAGCGTTGCACAGTCAGACATCTTGTGAGCTCTGTTTTCAGCTCACAGAGCATAAACAGAGCCTCTAGTTTACCCAGAGCAGTGTAAAAACTGACATGATGGAGCTGACGGAAAGGCGACGGTGACTCGGATAACTTGTTTTTACACCAGCGCTGAGCAGAAAAGAAGCTTAGACTCGCAACCTCGAGCCAAAGCCTTGTGTCAGCAGTCTAGACTTGCTGCTGCTGCTGGATTAATGGTGTGGGGAATGTTTTCGTGGACACTTAGTACCAATCAATCATTGTTTAAATGGCACAGCCTGTCTGAATATTGCTGCCAAAGATGGGCATCCACCAATGGTCACAATGCACCGTGTCAAAATTCATGTCAAAATAGTTTCCCTGAACGCGACAGAGCTCAGCGGTCTCCCCAGTCACCTGATTTAAATCTATTAGGACATCTCTGAGACGCAGCAGCAGCTGACAGATCTGCAGAAATGTGATGCAACCACGCCAGCGTGGAGACGATTCCTAAACGAAGGTTTCCAACTTCAACACTTTCCCATTTTAGTCCAGTTAGTTTTTTTAGCAGCACTAGTGCTGCTTGTTACTTTATTACTCTATTAGGACTACATTCAGAAGCAAAATGAGATGTAATAAGGCCACAAAGGTACAAACTCAAAGAGAAACAAAACAAAACGACCCTAAAGGATTCAAAACAACCTTGAAGAGTTACAAGCAACAACAAAGAAACACAAAACATCCTCAAAGGGAATAAACTTTAAAAGATACAAAACTACCTTAAAGACAGAAGCAAAATAACATCAAAGAGACATAAAACAATCACAAGGAGATTCGACCACGACCTGTGTGAAAACATAATTGAAAAAAATGAGTCTTTCACATCATGATGTGCTGCAAAACCCAAGTGTGTTTGAGCTTCAGAGCACAAACTGATGGTCAGAGATCCTCCTTCGGGGATTTTCTGGTACAGAGCAGAATTCATGGTTCCATCAATTACAGCAAGTCATCCTGAAGCAGCGAAGCAGCCTCAGACCATCACGCTACCACCACCATGCGTGATGTTCTTTTTATGAAATGCTGTGTTCGTTTGTGCAGATGTAACGTGGCGTGAACCTTGCAAAAACCTTTTTCTCCCGTCAGTCCCGCCAGGTTTTCCTTGGAACTCTCCCACGGATGCTATTTTTTCCCAGTGTCTTTCTTACTGTTGAATCACGAACACTAACCTTAACTGTGAAAAGCAAGGCCTGCAATTTTTTGGATGTTGTCCTGGGTTTATTTTTTTGACCTTGATGATGCGGTCTTTGATTAACTTTGGTGGACCAGCACTTCTGGAAAGGTTCGCTGCTCTTCCAAGTTTTCTCCATTTGCTGATAACGTCTCTCACTGAGGTTTGCTGGAGTCCTAAAACCTTAGGAATTGCTTTGAAACCCTTTCCAGACTGATAGATATCAATGACTTCTCAGATGTTCTCGAGTTTCTTTAGATCGTGGCATGCTGTATCGCTTCACTTTGTCAGACAGGTCCTGTGTCAGTGATTTGCTGATTGAGCAGGTCTGGCAGGTGTGGCTCTGAAATTGAACTCAGCTTTCCAAAAAAATGTGGTCATTCACAGTTAATTCATGATTTAATGGTGCGGGTGGGGGTCGAGTGAATTTGGATAGCTTTTTCCGTTAATAATTGAAATCACTGTTTAAAAACTACATTTTATATTTACTCTGCTTATCTTTGACTAATATGGAAAGGGGTAAATACTTTTTCGCAGCACTGTCACTTTGTATTTGTCTGTTACATCTAGTTCACACACACACATATATATATAAAAACAGCCTTAAACTCTCTGTCAAGAGCACAGGGGCCTTTGTATATGGGCTGATTACACATATGCAGAGAGGGAGGGAGGAGGTATTTCACTGGAAAGGAGACAAAAAAGAGCAGACAACTTGCCTCAGAGTGGAAAACCACGGTTCATTCCTTGTGAATGTGTGTGAACCTGTTTCTCTGTATGACATGTTGGGGGGCAAACATTAATGCTTAAAATGTTTAAGGTTGGATTCAGGGTTACTTAAGGAATTAATTGTGAATGTAAGGCCTTCTAAAGCAATGGAAATCCAGTGTATGTGTATATGCAAACTCCCGGGATGTGGGTGTAGTTCCACGCCTACGCACTGAGACATTTCACAGCTGCGGTCAACAGTTTCTGGCAGCGAGCGTGTGAAAAAAACCCTGTTTTAACCCGAAGACTCAGTCTGGTCACATCACTAACTCCCCCTCTTTGTTTTATGTCCCCTAAAAGTCATGTGACTCCTTCCTGATGGAAATAAACAAGCTTGTAATATCGATTACAGCTTTCACCAGTGAGCTGCTGTACTTCAGTTTGTCTGCGAAGCCATTTTTCATCAGCATGTCTCCTTATGGTTTAATTTTCTGAAATTTCCAAAAATGCTTTGCAATAACCAGCAGTGATCCAGATCCCTCAGCAGACATTTAGCCTTTTATAGCAAGGCACTGTGAATACGACAATAAGACACCATATACAATTAATGAAATTGGCCTGTTCTATTTCTGCAGGAAAAGTAACTGTAGGATGACGGCCAAGAGACACAAAATAACACCATGAAGACAGAAGACAATCTCAGAGACATTAAATGACCCAAAGAGACATTAAGCAACATGAAACAAAGATACAAAATGACCTCAGAGTCACACAAATGACACCACAGACAGAAAATGACCACAATGAGACACGAACAGCAAAAAGACCCAAACGCAGAGAACCGGAGAACAATTTTAAAAATCTCTGCAGACACACAGACAATCCAAATGATTGCTAAAGTAATGTGCCATGCATTAGTTTTTCTGCCACCTCAGTGTAAGTCCTGGTCTCAGCCTGGCCTTCCCTATTAAAACTGTCTAGAAAGTGAACCCTGACAGAATGACGAGGGAGTCTGTGTGCAGGAACCACAAACATAACACAAAACAACAGCCAAGACTAGAGAGTGGACAGAGGAAATGCTTTAAACAGCTCCCGCAGACCAGCAAAGACCAAAACAAATACCTTTGTTTTAAATCAGTGTACATTTATTCAAAATGCACACAGCGCTCTCTGCTGGTTATTGATGGAACTGCACAAACCGGATGAAAAGGAACATTCAGGTCATTTTGTAGCCAGGCTCAGTAAGCAAGGGCCTGTTTCAGTGAAACATCTATGAGTCTAGGATCTATAAATGTTATGCTGTCTAAAATGAGAGCAATATTTTTTAGAGCTAAAACATTTGATTGTTTTATTACTTTGTTTCCACAATGCTGAAAAACACAAGTAAAAACATTTACAAACAAAATCCAACTTCCTGTTAAAGCACATTTAAAGCACCATGAAGTGACTCTATACAAATCACTGTGGCTATTATGATGCAGAAAACTAAATAATATGGAATACATTTGTCCAATAATTAAAAAGCTTTCCTTCAACAGGAGAACAGAAGTATTACATTACTGTCTACTATTACTATTATTTCAGTAGCTATTATGCTGCCATTTAGGACCATCGGCATGCAACTAGTTTAAAAAAGTTAAGCCATTATGTAGCACTGTTTTACAAAATACTGTCAGAGAACATACAACAAAAATACTGTTACACTATGGACAGGAATTGACATTCTTTTGTGCGTTGTGCGCTCGTCTGCGTCCTGCGTACACGTCGTAGAGCGTCTTCGTGTGTCGACCAGCTGACGTCATCTTGAAGCTGTCAACTGCTGACTTGCTGTAATCTCTGGACCACAGCAGACGCCACCTTCCTGTATGCTGCCGCCTAGACAGTGAAAATAAAATGAAGTTACACCTCGAAAGAATAAATAACTCGAACAGAATAATTGCTGTAGTCTGTCATGTACTTTCAGTGAATGTTTTCATGACAGAATGAACGTCTTTTTACTATGTTGTTTATTTATAAAAACAAAACAAAACAAAAAAAACGTAGGGTAGAATAGCAGAAAAAAGAATAAAACAAATATTTTTTTTTAAAAAGAGCAAAGCAGAATTGAGTGGATTAAAATCGAGACCTCGGGGCTGTCAGGAGAGGAGACGACCACTGGCTGCCCTCTGTCTGATGTCTCTCTGATGTTTATGTGGAGAGGGATGTCACCTGGAGATAGAGACACATATATGAAACCTTTTCAGAAGCATTAAATCAAAAGTGAAATGGTTCATAAAACCATCTAGAGAGAATGGTTTTATCCACATCGCTGGATAGATTTCAGATATGGGAGTGGTGAGGGGAGTCTTTGTTGCTTTAAAACAATAATTCCCACTTTCTAGGCAGGTTTGGGTAGGAATCTACAGGAAAACATAAAAGCTGCAGGACACCGGCCCTCGATGTCTGGAGGTGAGGATCCCTGCACTCGAGGCATTTGTGTAAAAAAAAAGAAAAGTGATACATGACCCAAGTGAAAGGGACGTCTACCACAATGAGGATAAAACTGTGATGTGAAAGAACAGAGAAAAAAAAAAAACAGACTGATGTGACAGGCAAATGTCCTTGAAAGCTGTGCCATAATTTAAAAGTGTGGTTTGTAATTGATTAATTATACAGACACAATAAGCCCCCACCGGCTCACTCACATCAAGAACACAGTAAAGAAAGAAAAATATTAGGGGAAGTTAGGACTATCCACAGCTTTGTGCCAGGAAGTGCAGAGAGCACCGGTGAGTGAGGCTGTTGTGGCAAATTTAAAATGAAATGTTCCGGGAGGACAAAGCTCCGTGTTGAATATAGAAATGAAAGCGATCGTCCAACCTAAAAATGTGACTCCCAGAGTGTCTGCGAGCTGTCGGGCCCCATCAGAGCCGAAGATGTGGGTCTGATGGTTGCATTTGGGGCACTGGAAGACACTCATGTTCTGAACCAGACCCAGAACCTGCAGGAACGAGAACGTTCTTTCCTGTTATTCATCCATCCAACTTGTTTTTTTTCACACTGACACAAACATAAACACATTACCGGCACGTTCACTTTCTTGAACATCTCAGCTCCTCTGCGAGCATCCAGCAGAGCGATGTCCTGCGGTGTCGACACAATAACGGCACCTGTACAAGTCAAACATCACGTGACCCAGCTTAACTTTGCACTAAACATGTGTTATTTACTTCTGCAGGCTACAACAGCGAGGACATTTTCTTAAAGTACGACAACATTCATATTAGGTGATGTGTGACAAACCAACCTGCTATCGGGATGTTCTGGGTGATTGACAGCTGGACGTCTCCTGTCCCAGGAGGCATGTCCACTACCAAATAGTCCAGTGACCCCCAGTCAACCTACAAACACAAAACCGCTTCATCAGCTTCCTGTAAATAAAACAAAAACAAACAGGCAGTCCGGTCTGAACTGTTCTCACCTGTCTGAGCAGTTTCTCTATAGCAGACATCACCATGAGCCCTCGCCACACTATCGGAGCCACATCCTCAACCAGAAAACCCATAGACATGCTGACAGAGAAGAACAGGAATCGGATCATATATATCATTTAGGCTTATAAATCATATAAACAGGGTGTAATGTTGAAAACCGTCTCACCAAGGAACCCCATAGTTGGTGAGGGGGATCATCCGATTATCTGGAAGGAACGTGAAAACAGCCGAAATCAGTTTTTCTGTTACGGATTGTTCATTGAAATATCAGAAACCTTAAACTAGCCATACTGTCACTGAGCTCCGGGTTTCCCTTCAGGTTCATCAGTTTGGGAATCGACGGACCAAAGACATCAGCGTCCAACAGACCAACCGACTTTGACTGAGAGAGAGAAAAAAGTCATACAGTACAGATCTGAGGAGGAGAGACTGACAATGTGACAGTTTCAGAAGTCAAAATTGTTTAAAGTTGTCTTCAACGGTCACTCCAACCCTTTTGAAGCTATCCACTAAGATTACACATGGATCTGTGTTGTGAATCTGTAAGGCTGTGTCTTTTTAGCTAAAGTTATTTACATATACAAATTCTAAAATATATGGTGAAAAAGCAGATTGCTTACCGGGTCATTGGCCATTAATCCAAGAGCCAAATTCACTGGAATGACAGGAAAAACAGATATCAAATACTTTTCTGGAAATGTTAAAATGCCAGGCTACCTGAAATGTGTTAATGTGTTTCTTTCATTATTTTTCTACTTAAATTTCTTTTGTGATCAGTGCCAAAAGCCAAATTACACATGCAGAAAATTCTGACTTCTGGAGTAAAAAGTATTTGTTATTATATCCAAAATGTTTTCCTGTAAGCAAAATTTAGTGGAAAACTTTGCAATAGCAGATGAAATATACTTCACCAATTATTGTTTCCATTTCAGAACCTTATTCTTCCTGTTTTTGGCCTTTTTTTTTCTATAAACTTCTGTCTAGGGCTGCAACAATTAGTCGACATTGTCGACAATAATCGACAATAAAAATAGTTGATGATGAATTTAATTGTCGACTATAGTTGTTTTTTTTTAGACGATCCAAGGTTTGGGACAATTTCACACTCACTCCGATTTTTTTGTTTGTTTGCTTTTTAAACGGAGTGAGTGAGTGTGAAATTGTTCCAAACCTTGGCTATTGACTATTATAACCTTGGCTATTGATGAAACTGTGCCAACTTTGTTTTACAGATAAAGCTTGATAAAGGCCGAAGCGAGGACCGGGGATGGGAGCGGAGGGAGCAGGTAGTCAGGCTCGGTGTTTAAGTGAGGTTCGGGGGTTGGAGGGTGGAGTCGAAGCGAGGTCTGGGCGAGGGATGCAGTAAGAAGGCTTTATGTACACAGAAGGTGCTCGAGACACGGGGAGTGACGTCGCTCGCTCTCGACAATCGCTTTGCACAGCGGTGGATTTCGCAGTCGCTTTTTGGGGGGAAAAAGGTCATTATGGGGGTTTGAAAAGCCGCCAATTTTGCAACACTGAGCCCAATTGAAGTCCAGTTTTTCCGGGTTTGTTTCCACTGTCTGCACTAACCTCCACCCAGGATACTGCAGGTGGCAGTTCTCACGAGGCTAGTGACAGAATTCAGTTTGGAGTGAAAGGAATAAATTTTAAAAAATTATTATATTAAAATAAAGGAAATTAACATGAAAATATTAATACGGGAGGCCCGCCAGACAGAGGGGAAAAATACGTGAGTTTCCCGGCCAAAACTGGAGACTTGACAGCTATGTACTTTAAATAAACTTATGCTAAATGTAAAAGCTGATAGTTACATAAGTGCCATTTCATAATTATGTGATTCATAATCCGATTAGTCGACGAATCGTTTCAATAGTCGATGACTAATCGACTATCAAAATAGTCATTAGCTGCAGCCCTACTTCTGTTATTGCTCAGCATCATTATAATACTGCCTGTTAGCATCTAAAGACTAAAGACATGATTTATTCTGGAAATTCTTCAAACTCCAAACATTTGAAAGGAATTCATTCAAAAGTATCAATTTTATGTTCAGGATACAGAGATACAACAGCTCTGAAATAAAAATGACAGTGAAAGCATTCTCCGAGTTTTAGAATGAAGTCTACTGAGTACCTGCAGTAGTGGACTTCCCAACACCACCTTTTCCTGAGGCCACAACGATGACCTGTTTGACCCCCGTGATGGGCTTCTGTTTGGGAAGACCCCGGGCCATCTGCTGCCTCTGCCTCTCCTGTAACGCCTTACTATCCACTGACCTCTGTAACGCAATAAAGACATAAATAATGTAAACAATCAAAAAGTTTAGAGTTTGTGATTAATGGGTTTCAATTTCGGGACTGACTAGAAGACAGTTAAATACATATTTGCTTACATACAGAAATACGTGCCACTCCAAACACTGACACCAAAATAAATGTGATGGATCACATTAATGCTAAGTTTACAGGTAGTCCCGGAGAACAGTGCTGACACTGTGGTCTTGGATAAGGAGACAGGCTGGTAAACTGACAAAATTTGAAATGGAATTTGGTTTGAACAAAAAATATAATTTTTTTTTTTTTTTAACTCTATACCATCCTTGTCTTGAGAAATAAACAGACTGCACAAAGTCAAACTACATACTATTATTGCAGCTGACACATTTTAGAGGCAAAATGCATGAACAATAAGCTCACGATGTGTTTATTGGTTCATAACATTGCAGTGACACTGTATATGTTCCTATCGATCTTATATACAACTATTATACAGATAAATATTACTGTCGTTTTAAATCCAACAGTCAAGTAGTTACAAATTCAAGAAAGACTTCCGAATTTATTTTTCAAAATTATCTTTACATCAACTAGATGTGCGTGTAACAGCTAAAGTTTATGACACTACAGTGAAGAACAACATTTAATTAAGTTTTAAAAAAACTAAACTTAATGTGATTACACAAAACTATGTTCAGGATTTCTTTATTCCCTCAGTTTATTTTACCATTGTGGCTTTTATTATGAAGATGTTATTTCCGCTGTTGTTGCTGATTTCCGTATAGCTTATCACAAATAGAAAGCTAACTTAACTCAAGCTGCACGGAAAGAAACACATAGAAACGTTACCTGGCACCGTTTAAGCTGCACACAGCACGCAGCTCCATGCTTTATTCCGCTCCCCGTTCGTGAAACCGAAGGTTTATAAACGTATACTGTGAGTAAATGGGACAACCTGCTGTATGTGAACAGGGCCATGTTTAGCTGTTTGGATCCTCCTCAGGTCGAAAGCCTGGTGCGCGTTATAGTTGCGCAAATCGCGCAAATCGCGCATGTTCATGGTGGCTGGGAGATTTCTTAAGCCAGTTGGTAATTTCATTTGAAACATTAAAAAAGGGCATTTTGAAGAGAACTTATGTATCTAATCCATAGAATTTGAAAATAATATTTTATTCTTCACTATCTGACCTATTGTTGATTCTACTGAAGTGTGCTTTGAGTACTGACAATTTCATTTAAAGACGACACTAAAATAAGCCAAGAAACGCGGAGAAAAAGCATGTGGATGATGGGCGGTGTGCGAAAATAAAGCGCAGTCGTGAATATTTTTAAGCAATTTCATTGGACGTTGACACGGAAGTGGGTTACAAGAGTCATATTTTTCTCTCATTCATTGAACATTTATTTGTCTCAGGTGTTAGTGAGGTGCAGGTCGTTTTGGGAGCGGGTTAATTTATATTTAACTTGTTAACCAGTGTCTCCTCGACTACTATCCTCTCAATCGTTTTGAAAATTATACATAAAAGTCAAGAGAGAAGTTAAAAACCTGTCAGAAATGACAGAGAAAGGCTGCACTCCGGTGGCCCGGGCGGTACTGCAGCAGTGTTTGCAGGCCAGGCTGCAGGTGAAACCAGCAGATGAACACTCAGAAGCCCAGTTTGTCCAGGTAAGAGACGCGTCATCTGTCAGTGCACTTGCAGGTATAAACCAGTCATTACTGGAGTGGTGGCAATAATGATGAACACTGTAGAAAGAAAAGAATTACGAGCTTTGTGAAATGAAAGACAATTTCAGTAAATTACACAAAAAGTGGAAGTTCCAGTTATTTAATGAATAAGTCAGACTAATAATGTTAAAAAAAAAAATACCCCACACAAATTAGCTTGGCTGTGGCCCAGGAGGTAGAGCAGGTCATCTACTAATCGAAAGGTTGGTGGTTTGATTCCTGGTCTGCATGCCAAAGTATCTTTGGGCAGGATACTGAACCCCAAGTTGCTCTCCGATGCAACCATCGGAGTGCGAATGTTAGATATTAAGCACTTAGCTGTGTGAACGGGTAAATGCCAACGTGTTGCATGAAGCACTTTGAGTGCTCAGCTAAGAGAAAAGCACTGTATAAGAACTAGCCATTTACCACAATTGTAACAAATAAGTCAAAAGTAAAGAGGGACAAGTTAGAGTGATCAAACCTAAAATGAAATTGATAATGAAACAAAGAAATGAAAGAAAATAGTATACAGGAAATTATCATGAAAGTAAAATGCCAACATTAAACTAATTTTGTTTTGGTGGTAATTTTGCTTACTACAAAATTAACACCAATTACAATTCCATAAATGCAAGGTGGTGTATATAATAATGTATTTTGTGTATGTTTCACAATATGGTGAGAAAATGGTTAAAATTACATGGAGAAATACAACTTCACTTAATGTTTGGTGCTTATCGCTGATGGTATTTAACATTGCTGCTTTTTTTTTTCTTTACTCTCAGATTGACAGAGGAATGGTGATCTACATCTGCTTCTTCAAAGGAGCCACAGATGACATCCTGCCCAAGATGGGTCAGTTAACTTTTCTTTTTACTTTTTGATGTAAATACTGAAGCCCTTCCTACCTGTAAATCCGTCCATAGGAGATATAAATTTAGTGTCCTCCTCTTTTCATACAGTGTCCACGTTGTTGAACCTGCGGCTGTGTGAGTCGGCGTCTGGGAAGATGCTGTCGGTGTTGGAGCTTCCTGGCAGCTTGCTGATCGTCCCTCAGGCCACGCTGGGAGGAAAGGCCAAAGGCAGGGCCATGCAGTACCACAACAATATCAGCAAGGAGGACGGGCTGCAACTCTACGGTGCCTTTGTTTCTCTCTGTGAGAAGGAACTGACCTCTGCTGCAGCTGGGAGCAGTGCTGAAGTTACAGTGAAACACGGGACTTATGGTAATAGACAAGTGCTGAAGCTTGACACCAATGGACCGTACACACATCTGGTGGAGTTCTGAAGCTGAGCTCAGCATTTAAAGCTATCTGAGACTCCAGATGTCATATTATTGTCCATATGTCTACCAATGAAGCTAGAAAGACTGATGTATTTGAATTACGTCTTTTGATATAATCAAATCAAAATAAAAGCGAGTTAGAATTTGTCAGTCATTTGTGTAATCAACCAAAACTGGATTGTCAGCTAAGTGAAACAATTCTAGAGTCTTTTGGGGGCCTGGGTAGAAAAATGTCAGCAGCCCCCTTCGACCGACGTTCACCATTATGTTATAAATAATCTCACACCAACAAAACAAAAATGTACCCTGGAGTTAACTAATGTTAAGCTGCATCCCCACATGAAGTGATTCACAGTCGTATGGTGACCTTAACCCTTTACAGGGCACTCATTAAAATACTTTGAAATTCAGAATTTCAACTGTACAGTGGTATTGGGGGACATAACAAAACATAATTACTTTTGTGACATTTTTCAAAATGTTTCATTTTCATATAAAAAAATCAAGGTCGACAAAGTTACCAAATTTGGTTCCCTGCCCGTCTGAGGTAAAAAAAAAAAAATTCCAAGAACTGTATATATAAAAAAACAAGAAAAACAAATATATGGTGAAAGGAGCATGTTTTTTAGAACATTACAACAGATCAGATTCATTACAACATTCCTGCTCCCATGTCACCTGGGCCTGGAATTTCTTGGTTTTAGGAGGAAGGGACAATGTCAGTGTCGGCCACATTATCATCTTCCTTCTCGTCATTATCACTGATTGCAAGGTGGGCTAGCATAACCACAGTCTCCCTGCTCTTGCCATAAACCATCTAAACAGACATTTGCAAAAAATTAATACACAAGCAATAAAACAACTGGTATAATGACAAAAAAAATGACAAAAATCACTCATCTTCACTTTTATAGCTTTAAAAGGTCAAGAAATGGGTTAAATTTCTCTCTGAAGAATTATATTATTTTTTTGGTGCAATAAAAAACTTTGAATATATAAAAAAAAAGAATGTTCTAAGCTTTATCCCCATATTTGTAAAGGAAATACACTGTTTTGGATGCATCAGGTACATGTCCAAATATGGTCAATTATTTGTTACACGAACAGGGCGTATCATTTGATAATTATTAGAAATTGATTTGCATGAGGGGAAAAGGGCCAGAATTCTGGCTCCCACAGATTGACAATGTTGACAATCCCATGTAGCCCACAGATTTCAATCAAACAATCAATGAATCAATTGATCAATCGATCCTGATCTCTTCCATTCCAACCTTTCGACCACCATGTGCGAGAACAAAGAGCTGTAAAAGGCCATCAGTGACAAGATTGGAGACATGCACAAGGCTGGAATGGGCTACAAGACTATCAGCAAGAAATTATTTGAAACCAACTTTTGGTATGATTATTTGGAAAAAAAAATTAAAAATAAAATGAACATCAATTGCCCTTGACCTGGAACTCCATGCAAAATCTTGCCTGATAAGGTTGGTCATGAATAAAGGTGGATCAGCCCAAAATTACACATGTTGAACTTGTTAATGATCTGAAGACAGTTAGGTTGGATTTAATATAAGTTTAAGAAAGTGTGTCTCAGACATTATGATACATGATATTATCATGAAGCTCTAAGGGTTCAAGAGGAAAATTTATATTATATATATATATACTGTATTGTACTGTATTACATCTTCTCATTATTGTATTGCAGTAGATGTAAAACCTCATATACCATGAGAATAGGTCTACATGATATGTGTTGGCTTCCTGAAACATCCTGTCTCCTCCCTTCTCTGAAATTAAAATATATAAAAGATTATAACAGTTAATAAAGTCATAAAAAACTGAACAAAGTAAAAATAATCACTGATCAGAGTTCAAATAGAGTCACTGATTAAATGTATGGTTACAGAGCTTTAAAATGAGAGTTTTTGATACCACACTGTTTGTACACTTTGGCCGTTTCTCATTTTTGTCTTCTCTGTTTTCTGTTGAAACCAAAAAAAACAGGAAGAAAAGTGTTAATAAATGATTTCAGCAACTAGAAGAACTGTCCATTTGAGGAGGAGATGTTAAAATAATATAAAAAAAGACAACTTCCTTTTATAAGATGATGTTTCAGTGTATCCTGTCTCCTCCCCTCTCTGAAATTCAAACGCATGAAGGATAATACCAGTTAGTAACGTCATCAATAAGTGAACTGAGCAAAAAGAATCACTGATCAGGGTTCTCCTGATTTGTGTAACCTTTGTATGTACTAGTCCCCTTTAAACGTACTTGATCTCCATTACTTATTAGCTTTGTTCAGAAATCATATTGACCTAACAGCACAACACTGAGTATTATGCTAGATTAAATCAGGGGCTTAAATCAAAACTTGCAAATAAACCTAAAACAACACAGTTAAGTATCATATATTATGACTTTGTAACGCTTTCAAATAAAGTTATCAAAATCCAACATCCAACATCCAACAAACATTGATAATGTTTGTTGACATCAGCTCGGCCTTTACCACCGTTAACCCGGGCAAGCTGGTCGACAAACTGCTCACACTGGGCCTGGACTACCACTTCTGCAGCTGGATCTCCAACAAACCACAGCATGTGAGACTTGGAGACCTCCACTCATCTAGCATCATCCTCAACACTGGCACCCCCCAAGGCTATGTTCTCAGTCCACTCCTATACTCACTTTTCACACACGACTGTACCCCCATTCATGACACAAACTACACGTTCAAATTAGCAGATGACACAGCAGTGGTGGGGTTAATTACCAACAATGATGAGGCAGCTTACAGACAGGAGGTCCAGGCCCTCGCATCCTGGTGCCAGAGTAATGACTTGCTACTCAACACCAACAAGACAAAGAAGCTTGTCATTGACTTCAGAAAACGTAAGGACACAGTACATGCCAGTCTGGTGATTGCTGGAGAAAAGGTGGAACATGTGGGGAGCTTCAATTACTTTGGTGTTCACCTCTCAAGGGACTTGACATGGGCACAAAACACCAGAGAAGTGGTGAAGAAGGCCCAGCAGAGACTCTTGTTCCTATGGTCCCTCAGAAAAATTGGGCTCGCACGAAAACTCCTCACCAACTTCTACCAATGCACCATAGAAAGTGTCCTGATCTATGGATGCACGGTGTGGTTCTCCAGCTGCACCTCAGAGGAGAGAAAAGACCT
>VUQJ01045612.1:3237-19383 GCA_015108635.1 Andinoacara biseriatus
TAATATTATATTAAATCTGCTTTCTGTCTGGGACAAGTCATCTTGCACTCTCCAGTATCAGAGAGTATCAGCAGCACACTAACACTGAAAAAGCACAGATAATGGAATTTCAAAATGGTACTGTAGTATAAACACTGTGGGGGAAAAAACACATTTTCAAACAACAGTAGCTATATAGAAATAGTCCAATTCTTACCATTTTCTTTATCTAGACAACAGAAATCCTGAAAAACCTGATTGGGGGGTGACTGCTTTTTTTTTTTACAGTGGGAGTTGCTGTTTTTCCTCTTTTTTCCCACTGGCTTCCAGTGAAATTCAGAATCTGCTTTAAAATCCTGATATTAACATACAAAGCTCTACATGGACAGGCCCCTCCTTATATATCAAGTCTATTGAGATCGTATCACTGTGACTGGCCTCTACAATCCTCTAATCAGGGTCTCCTAACTATTCCACACTCGAATTGTAAAACCAAGTCAATTGTGCTTTTAAGATTCAAGACATTGGAACAGCGTTCCTCATCAGGTCAGCTGAGTCTGTGATTTGCTTCAAACATTTGCTGAAAACACATCCCTTAATCTTTTCTCTGTAAATCTAGGCCATTGTTTACATCTATTGCAGGTATGGCATCATATTGCAGCCAGTAGATACCCACCCATGCTACCCGAGAGGGTCCATTGTGGACTGATGACGCAGACAAAGCTTACACTGACTTAAAACTGACACTGCAGACTGAACCAGCTCTAGGATTACTAAATCCTGAAAAATGATTCACCCAGACAGTGGACGAAAAGGGTGGATATGTGCCCTCTGCTCAGTTATACCTGTGGCCTATTTTTCATTCTACCTGCACTAGCAGCAGGCTTTCTTCGTAATCTACAAACTGAAAAGGCAGTTCTAGTTTCATATCACACTGTAGGCTATTCAGACTTAACCCCTTAGCTGCCACATTCTGTGTTACTGAGCCTTCTAGTGGGAAAACCTATGCATTTATTAACTGTTAATTGGTTATGGTATCAGATTGTATTACTGGATATGCCAAATGTCACAGTTAAAAAATGCACCGTGCTAAACCCAGCTTTTATTTTCTGTACTAAAGCACTTGGTGAACCTCTTGATTTTATGGTAACTATTTCTGAAATCTGCTCAGCCAGACCTGATTTTTCAAAATAAAACATTGATCAGACCCAGATAATTTTTTTTCTTCTTTTTTTTTTCTTTTTCTTTCAGACCCAGATAATAAGTAAGACAGAAATAATGTAAGTTATTTATTCTTTAAGTGTGGCCCAGTACCAAATGACCAGTACCTCCAGTACCAGTACTCCTGACCAGTACCGGTCTGGAGCCCGGGGATTGGGGACCTCTGCTGTATGGGATTGAATTGTGCTTTTTTTGGGGTTTGTTTAATCTGATATTGTTCAGTGTGTTAAATCTTTATAAACAAATGTTTATTTTTTTAATTGAAATGAACAAACAGTGGTGATGATTAGATTAGATTGCTTTATTGTCACTGAGCATTCAGCGAAACTTTCATCGCAGCCCCATTCATCAAGACATATAGACATATATACACTATACATACAAACAATAGTAAATACACAATAAGTTAAAATTAGGACCAATAAGTTAAAATTTGAACAAAATTTGCAGAGTAGAGCAGGAAGAAATTCATTTCCAGTCTAACCCTTATTAGGTGGGAGGGATTATGTGTGCAGCTGGAGAGGGGAGTATGTGTGTGAGGGAAGTGTGAGGCTGTAGTGGGGAGGGTGAGAGTGAGCGTGTTGCTATTGTGGAAGATGTATCTGAGTGTGAGTAACTGCAGGGTGATGAGGTGTTTGAGGTTTGTGTATGGGCCTGAGGCCCGGATGGCTGGAATCAGTGACGATGGCTCTGGCTGTCTTTTTGACCCAGCCTGCATATATAGAGTCAAGGTCCGGGAGGGGGCAGCCTACAATGCCCTGTGCTGTTCTTACCACCTGGGTCAGTTGTTTCCGCTCCATTGCCGCATAGCTGCCATACCACACTGTCACATTGAGTAGAGTAGGCTTTCAATTGTAGTACATTTTTTATAAATATATATATATATATATATATATATATATATGTGTGTGTGTGTGTGTCTGAGCACTCAAAGCGTCTGTGTGTTCTTCTGTCTGTTTTGTCCTTTGTCATGTACCTGGCCCTGCGTTTTGCTTCCTGTGTTTTCATCATGTAATTCTGTCCACCTGTTCTCCCCAGCTGTGTCATAATGTCCCTCATCATGTCTAGTGTATTTACATCTGCATTTCCCTCTGTGCTCTGTCAAATCTTCCCTCATGGAGGTGTCGTTCTGTTCCCAGTTTCCTGTCAGGTTTACTTGTGTTACAGTGATGCCCCTCGTGTTTCTAGTTATCAACAATAAAGCCACCATTTAAGTTCAGTTTGCCCTGGAGTTCTGCATTTTGATCCACCCTGCCTGCCATACCAGTCCCACATGTCACATATTTAATTCACTTAAGGTGGTTTTAAAAAAAGTGAAGCTGCAATTTAAATTCATCTTCATTTTTTTATCTGAAGTTGGTGTAGAGAGGGTTGTCAGCTGTTACGGGTTGATGGCAAATGGACACGTGACCAGTGATGGCATAGTTACCTTGAAAATGTAATCGGATTACTGATTAGTCCTTTCAAAAGTAACTTAGTTACTTTACTGATTATTTAATTTTAGAAGTAACTAGGTTAGATTACAAGTTACTTTATTAGTTACATTCAACAGCTCCTGGTGTTGTGCCAAAAAGTGATCATCTGCCATAAAGTAAGTCCAATGTTTCCGTGTGCTTTTATGTGTAATGTCTATGCTTATATTGGTAAACAGAGTGCAGTCAAAATAATTTATGAAGGGTTGTATATTAAATGAAAAAATAACTTTTTTTTCAAAAATCTTTAGGATTTTGTGTTATTGTACCTACATTATAATCAATCCAGTGCTTTTAAAATACCTAACTTAAAATATCTTTATAGAATTGTGATGTTATATTTGTTGCAATTTCTGCAGCCTTCTTAGCCAGATTTCTGTTTGAAAAGCTATTTTTAATGTCAATGACATTTTTACCTTGATTTTTACCTTTTACCTTGATTTAAAAAAAATATGTTTGAAACGTTTCACAGATTATAGGTCAAGAAGTCATTATCAGCCATTTAAATACAGGCAATCATTCTTTGGCAAATACCGAATATCACTTTTTGGCATAACACCAGCAGTAACCCATCCTCAACATAAAAATAACCACGAAACGAGAGCGAGTCAGCTGTGTTTAAGGGCAACATTTCCTCTACTACATACTGTTTGACCAATTTCTTCAACTGTCCCCCAATTACTGGTTTTGCACAAAGGTCCAGCTTTTGTTTTTTGGGTGGTAGGGGACCTCCTTCGTTAGCCGCAGCTCTCTGCTTCGCACCATGGGACTTGCTCGGTTGACTATGTTTCCAAATGTTTCTTCAACACTGACGTAGCATTTCTGAGGTGGCTGTAGCTCAGGAGGTAGAGCAGGTCACCTACTGATTGGAAAGTCAGCGGTTCAATTCCTGGCTACTCTGGGCTGTGTGCCAAAGTATCCTTGGGCAAGATACTGAACCCCAAATTACTCTGCAACGCAAGCGTTGGAGTGTGAATGTTAGACAATAAGCGTTTACTTACTCATGGAAGTGCTTGGGTGAATGTAAACATTTTGTATAAGTGCTTTGAGTGCTCAGAGTAGAAAAGCGCTATATAGGAACTAGTCTATTAACCTTTTTTTTTTAAAGCTAGATAGCACTTTGTTGCCAGCACAGAGTGCACAACTAACCTTGATGTTGTTATCTTTAGCTGACATAAACTCAAACTAGTGCCTGTATTTCCAGCTAGAGAACGTGCACCTCTCACCTCCCTCCATTGTTTATGTTTGTGTCGCTGGGCTATTATTGTCCTCATGCTGAAAACGTGACTTAATTGTCACATCAGCCAGATGTCACTCCCGAGATGCAAGAAGAAAGCAAAAATATATCTTTTTACTAAGAAAAATTAAAAAATTGGTAACGTGCAGTGACTTGGATGAGTAACTTTAATCTGATAACTGGACTGCAAATAGTAACGCGTTAGATTACTCGTTTCTGAAAAAAGTAGTCAGATTGTAGTCACTGCACGTGACTACAGGATGCAATCAGCCCAGATTCCTGATCTAAACCCAATAGAAAACCTCTAGAAAATCCTTGTTGACAAAGTTATGGCCAAGAAACCCACAACAGTCACAGAACTGTGGAAGAGACTGGAAGAAGAGTGGACCAAAATCACACCAGAGCTGTGTGATAGACTAGTGATGTCCTGTGGCCACAGATGTGCTCAAGTCATTCAAAGCAAAGGCCCGTACACTTCCTACTCATAACTGACTGCTGTAACCTTCAGAAAATTTAATTTTAATTTGAATCTTTGTAATCATAGTCTGTGTAACAGTCTGCTGTTCTCTAATTATGATCATCACTTTCCCTTCTGCTGGGGCGGGCATGCGGTTATTGCTGGAATGTGTGGCCGCAGGTTTTCGTGGTTCTTGATGGGCTGCGGATGACTTGGGATTCCTGGGTCTCTCTCTGCCTGCCTCTGGCTTCTGGAGGGCGGAGCGATGGCTTTCCGCCCTCGCTGGTAAGTGCATTTTATGACATAGACACAGACAATGACGCAATCACAGCATAACAAAACTGCTGTTTTTATACTTTGTTTTGCTGTGTTTCTCCCACATAAAATTATTTTTCCAGATATTGTTTGTTTTTGTTTTTTGGTGTGTTGTCAGAGGGTTTTTTTTGTTTGTTTGTTTTTCTTTCTTCCTTTTGTGTCTTTAGTTGCACCAGTTGATTTGTTTTGGTTCGTTTGCTCTGTCTCCTTATAAAAATCTGTTGCGGCCTCCTGCTGCGCTCTCGCTCGGATCCACTATGGTGGGGGTAGTTCAATCTTCGGACGCGTGAGTCAAGCTTTGTATTTATTTTCACTTGCAATAAGGCTTTACAATCGTATTCAGAATCAAGGTCAAAAAGTTGTGTCCTACCACCCCACCAGCTGATTGCATCTTCCACACACCTGATCCCAGCGCACCTCAAATCAGCTCGCAAAAGGCGGAGTAGTGACAATCCCCCTTTTCCCCCACCACCCATGACATAGCTAAATTAATAGGTTTTATCAATACAAAGTAAAATTAATATTTATTAAATCATATAACAGAAATGGCTCCAACATCCCAGCCCCTAATCGGCCACAATAAATAGACAATTACCATAAAGATTAAGGAGCCCTGAAATGCATAATCCATTATAGCCTCTGGATGATGAGCATCAACAGGAACTGAGGTCAATGGTCTGCTGTTCAGGATGCTTTCTATCTCACACAGAACAGTCTGCAGGCTTTCATCATCCAGCATCTGCATTCTGGTAACAGAGTTTAGGACAAATCTTTCGGATAAGTCTTTCCCATGCACCTCCATAGTGTGAGCCCAAGGGTTGTTAAAAAGACCATTTTATTTCTTTCATAGACAGGTCTTGCTGGATCTTGTTTTGATTCAGGAGAACGAATTCTTCTTTTAATTCCCGCTCCCCACAAAGTTTGTGCCATTGTCGAAGAAGATTTCTTTGCACTGACCCCTCCTGCACAAAAATCTTCATAGAGCGAAGATATAGGAGCTGGTATCTAAAGAACAAGCCAGCTCTAAGTGCACTGCTCTGGTGACAAGGCAGGTAAACAGGACTCCGTACCTCTTGAGCACAGTCTGACTCCTTTTTACCTTAATTGGGCCAAAATAATCAACCCCAACATAGGGGAATGGAGGGTTATCAGGCAATGAAAGTAAGTAAGGCAGATCGGAATCAGATCACAACAGTGCATTCAGATAATGATTCTGCTTGCAAAACTGCCAGACATGACAGGCTTTAAAAAAAATTATGATCATCTTTTTTTGCAAAATAAAGGGTTTATGTTGATATACACTGTAAAACACTGTTCTAGTGGCATGGTGTACACCTTACACAAAATCCTGTTGATTATTGTCGATTACATTATTTCTGAAAAAATCAGGTGTTCATACATTGTTCTCTAATTTTGATCTCCAGTGTAGCTAAACCGAAAAACACACAACATAAGTGGCACATAGACGATAACACAACAAAAAAACCCGAAGAAGACACAGACTGGTGACAACAGAAGAGTAGAAACGTCTGGGGAGAACAGGTGAACATGAGAACATCAAAATGAGACAAAGGGAAGCAAAACTAGACACAACACACATGTAATAGGGAACTGTTAAATAAAACAGTTGTATGTAAACAGGGAAACGGACAGGCAGGAAAACAGGGGAAAACCCAAACCACTGAAACGGAACTAAATACTCCAAACTGAAACATTAAAGCAACATACCACACTCCAGAACCTATAATAACCTAAGAATACCCTCCATTGTGTTTGAATTGAAATAATTCAGCAAAGAGTGGGCATGAATACTGAATGAATACTATAACTACTACTACCAGAACAATAAAAAAAAAATCCACAATAATTTATTTCCTGGTTGGTTTTGTTGTTAATATCTCCAGGGCTTCTCAGTTTGGTGTCTGAGTTCTCGTTCTGGTTATTTGCATATAAACCCTGCTTCCCATATTCAGTCTAGTCTCTGTGTTTAATCTTTGGCGCCATGCATTTAGTCTGTCTCTTGAATTGTTTTTAACTTTTGTCTTTGTTTTAAATTCATGTGTGTTAGCGCAGGTCTCTGTTCCCACTTCCTGTTTTACTGTGATCATCCTTCTGTGCTTCATATCTAGTTTTGCTTCCTTGGATCCTTAAGAAAGATTCTGTTCAGCTGTGTGTCCTCTCTCCTTGATTACCTCATGTGTCTGTTTTCTCTCAACTCTTCTGCATTGCTTCTCACCCACTGTGTGCACTTCCAACTGTCTGTAACCTGTCTCACCTCAGTCATAACCGGTCGTGGCAGATGACTGCCCCTCCCTGATCCTGGTTCTGCCGGAGGTTTCTACCTGTTAAAAGGGAGTTTTTTTTGTTACTGTGATTGGACACTATACAAATAAAATTTAATTGCTTGATTAATTTGTTCTGCTGGCTCCTGTCCAGCTCTGTCAGTACTTGTTTCCAGCAATAAAGCTGAGTTCAAGTTTAAGTCTTGTCTCAAAATCAAAATTCTGTATTGAGATCCTAAAACCTGCCTGCCACAGTGTATTCCCTGACATCAATATTAAAAAAAGAAGAAAGGGTAAATTATTATCCATCAATTTTCTTCCACTCATCCAATCCAGGATTATGTCATGTCCAAAGATACACATGAGGTTAGATTAACTGGTGATTCTAAATTGACTATAGGTGTGAATGTGAGACTGAAAGGAGTTTAATGTAAATAGATAAATAACAAATAAACACAACTAATACATTTCAAAGAGAGACTGATGCTTTCTGAACCAAAGATGGGGAGGGGTTCAACGCTCTGTTAGTCTTGTAGTCATACAATAAACACACTCAATATTTAAAATCGAAAGGGTCAGTTTGAAAGAGTCTAATATTGCAGAAAACAAATGGGTCATATACAAAATTAAAGCCATGACACTGGCCAACAGGTATCACCTCCAAAGCAGGACAGAAGCTCATGGGACTCATTGCAGAATGGATCTTCAGTTCTACCAGAGAAACCACAGGTGTACCCGGGCCACTCTAAGAGTTGCCTGGTTGCTGTCCCATTTCCAGGCAAACAAAATGTCTAGACAGGCCAGCTATCTTGAAGCTTGGTTAGCTACTAGCCACTTACAACCTGGTTGCTCTGCCATTTAGTACTCACTGGATCAATGAGCAGCAAACTGCGGTGCTGTGCAATGTCTGACAGTTTCTGAATTATCTACCTGACAATCCAAATTATCTGTAATCATAAACTTTTTGGTTCACATCACTACAGGATCCCACTCTCTTCTGTGGCAGCTAGTGCTGGACAGTTCCTGAATCACCTGGGTTAATGAGCCAAATCAAACTGGTGAATCATGAATAATGAGTCCAAGGTCTCAGTTAACCCGGGTCATACAAGTCCTCTGACTGGCTGCTAATGCTAAGTAGAAAAAGTGAGAGTGGACAGTGGAGTTGTGGACTTACTGGAAACTTCACGCTCAGCTGAGCTGGGTCACTGTCTTCGCTCCAGTCAGTGATTTAAGTTAAAAAAAAAATTGTTAAATACTGCAAGAAATGAGTACTTAAATACACTGGTGTTTGTTATGTGGCTGATTTTATGCACATGCTGTTATTATTATTAGGTGTAGTAGCAGTAGCCTTATAGACTAGTAATTTAGCATATTTAATCAAAACAACAAACTATAGTTACATTATTATTAAAATGTAAATGCTTATGGGTTACTTTAGAACTGTATGTAAGGATTTTAATAGCCCTTCCCCCATGGTAATTTACTGACTGTTTGTTTTGGTGTCCCTGTGGCTGCCATTCGGAAAAAAAAAATGATTGTACAGTGTGAAAGGACCCTGAATGATTAATTTGAAGTCAAATTTTAAATGATGCAAATTATGGATATTTAATAAGTTATTGAAAACTTTCAGTCTCACGTGTTGGATTACTACAAAGGATTTCTTTTCGAGAGCTGCTTATTCCCAGTGTAAGTGAATTAGTGCACAGGTGCTCAGGAGCTAGTTGGGGCATGCCGAGACAGAGAAGATGAGCAGAGCTCGTTAATAGTGGCTGATCTGTTTACATATATGTACATATATATACAATGAAGTTTGTCTGGTAACTTTTGACTTTTGGTGGATAGGCAGACGTCCATGTGTGTCTGGACCCGTTGTCTTCCCCCATCTCTCTACCCCTGCTTTCCTGTCTCTGTTCACTGCACACTGTCAAACAAAGCTGCAAAAAGGCCAAAATTTAAAAAAAAAAAGATCATACCCAAGTTAACATTTTTGTGATGGTGAGCAGGCACTTTATATTAGTTTAAATGAGTCAAGGCAACTTGTTTCTATTCTCATCTGCAAAGTTTACCATTTAATTATAAAATAGGTGCCATTTCCTTTCTGTGTAGGTTGTGAATTTTCAAATGTTTCACCCTTGTTTTTTAATACCAGGTTGTTGATCTTTTGAGAACATGATTCCACTCTGAAATTAACTCATGTGAATCCTGAAGTATTTGTACAAACAGGAGCTCCCTTAAATATATACTTCTGGGAAGCACAGTTTGTCTTCCTGGATGAATGGCAGAGGAGTGGAGCTTTGTAAGAACTTACAGTAAGACCTGGACTCTTTCTATACCATTATTGTTGTTTAAAAATCATTATTTTTGTTCTCATAGTGTCATTCTGTTACTTCTAGCCAAACTTTGATTGTGAAATTTGAGATTGAATTTTTTTTTTCATTCACTGGAATGTTGCTTGTCTTGTTGTGGGAAACTTGTAAAATTCTGAATATAAAATATATATTTGATTTACGTGAGTACACTTAAATAAAAATTGACATTTACTGAAAAAACCTGGGCAACAATTTCTACACTTTCTTTGTAAATTTTACTTCAGATATTTTCAAGTATAGTTACTGTGCAAGAGAAGCAAGCAACTGTTACTAGCAAATTTAAATAGAAAATTTACTTATTATTGTACAATTTAAATGTACTAATTAATCTTCACTTTTGCTTCCTTTGAGAAAAAAAAATTCTGTCCAGCAGCTTAAGCAAGCCAAATCATAGTCTCTATGCTCTGCTGAGCCAGACATACTGGCATTACCAAGAGGATCTTTTAAAAGGCTCCTCTTTTTAGTCTTTTTAAAGAAAAGACAGATAACAAATGTTGGTTTGTTTATTTACAATGCCAATCTACAATAACAAGTGTGTAATTTAATTTGCGATGATTATTTATTTAATATGTCCAACAGCGTCGAGAAAAAAAAGCGTCAAGATAAAAAGTGTTATAAAATCATGTTCACAGTGTTTCAACAACAGCAGCTGTTTTATGTGCAATCCGTGCACGCTGCAAGCGCAAAAAGGCGCAGACACGTTTTTCTAGTGTCCAAAGCAGCAGCACTTTTTCCTGTAACCACGATTAAAAGATTTAGTGGGAAACAGCTGGACGTCTATCATCAACCACCTGATTAGTAAATGAAGAAAAGAGATCTTTGTAGCTGCTCCATCCACTGCTGTTTGTTTCACACAGAAAAAATAATGCAGTAAGTAAGTTAAAATATGCAGATGAATAGTTAATACGAAAAAAGTATCTCTAATCAGATCGATTAATTAATGGAATAATTAATAGTTGCAACCCCATTTTCCTGTATGCTCTCACTATACTGTATTAATAATCTCCATCTCCTGTAACATTTAGTTGATGAGGACTGTCTGGCTGGCTCAGAGGCTGCTGCTCACACACCTTGGATTTGGGTTTTTTGTTAAAATGTTAAAATATTCATAGAGTTAATTTTCAAAGAGAAATTATTTTTTATATACCAGTTTAAATTTTGTTCTACTTTACATTAAAAAGATTTCATGCAAACCAACCCATTTGTGGTATATTTTATTCACTAATCCCATGAGAATCGATAAGAGAATTGATAAGAAATCGACTCGATAAGTGATATCGATAATGGAGTCGGATTCGCTAAATTCTTATCAATTCCCATCCCTATTTATCTTGTATCCTTAAGTTCCCGAGAGTTTTAGAGCACAGGTATTCAACTCCAGGCCTCGAGGGCTGGTGTCCTGCAGGTTGTAGATGTGTTCCTGATCCAACGTACCTGAATCAAATGGCTGAATTACCTCATCAGTATGCAGTCAAGTTCTCCAGAGTCCTGCTAATGACTTCTGTATTTGACTCAGGTGTGTTGACACCTGCAGAGACACATCTAAAATCCACAGGACACTGGCCCTTGAGGCCTGCAAATGAATACCTCTGCTTTAGAGTTTAGTTTACCTTCATGCCCCCCTCCTTGCAGGGTCTGTTTTCCTTCAGTGTGCTTGCCTCCTCAGGTGTTTAATCTGCATTTCTGTCTTCTCATTATTCACTCCCAGTTTTATTTTGACAGTTTCTTGTCCCATGTGCTTTGTTTAGTTTTGCTTCCTTCGTGTCATTATGTTCACCTGTGTCTCGCTTTTCCTGATGACCTGGTTTGTGTGTATTTAAAACCTCAGTGTTGAGCGCTGACGGTATTGTGGTTAGCATAGCTGCCTGTTCTTTAGTTCATTGTTGCAGTGCCTTCAGTTCTCTGTAGCTGAGTTCCTTTCTGGTTTATTTCCCTTTTGTTTTCAAGGCCTTTGTAATTGTTCTGAATTTTTGCCTAGTCCTCGGGATTTTGTATATTATATATTCAAGCATTAAAAGTTACACTTCAAGTTATGTTTTCTCTTGCGCGTCCTGCATTGGGGTTCAGCCCTGCCTACCAGACAGCCACATCTGACAAGACTAAGATGAAGAATGAACGTGGTCACACCAAATTTTGTCATGATCCTGGGCCTTTGGCCCAGTGTACCTTATGTTTCTTTGAGTTGTGTTTTGAGTTATGAACTAGGATTATATGTGATCATGTTTTTTTGTTATACTTATCTCTGTTAGTTCCCATGTCCTCCTGTTCTGTCATTGTTCTTATGTCTGTTTTGTTCTTATGCCTTAGTCCCTTGTCTCATGTCTTGGGTTTAGTTTGTCTTCCCGGTGTTCCCCTGTATGTTGTGTTTAGATTTATGTTTTGCTCATGTTTAGGTTTCCTCTGTGTCAGTCTACGTATGCCATGTTTAGTTAGTTCCTGTTTATTGTAACAGTCTTGGCTAGAGGTGGGCGGATCGATCCTAATATCGATAATCTCGATACCCACGCTAGTATTGCTATTGAGCAATACTCGTGTAAAAAGATCGATACTCAAGCTTTTTTTCTCTCCCGCACGCACTGACTGCTGCGCACGCGGATTGATCAAAGCCTACTTTCTGTCTGTAAGCGTAGCGCTGCACTGTGTCACACAGCACCGAGCAGAGCACCGAGCAGAGCACCGTCCCCCTTCTCTCTTTTCTTGTTGCACAGTCATGTGGCCCAGCGGCGCCAGCCAAACAGCCGCGCAGGTAGGCTCAGCCTGGCCCGCCCACTCAGCGCTCTCTCTACACTTCACAGTACAGAGAGAGACACCAGTGGAGTATCGAAATGTCCGAGAGAAAGAGAAGCGCCGTTTGGCTTAATTTTATTGCAGAAAATGAAACTACAGCAAGTTTTATAGTTTGCATCAGGGCTGTGAAATACAGTGGAAACACAACAAACCTCTACAAACACATGAAAAACCATGCAGCAGAAAACGCGGCGCTGCAGAAACGGAGAGGAGAGACATCTCCCATTCCCTGGCCCTGACAAACCCAGACCCTTGACTCAGAGACAGAAGTCACTGGCAGAAGCCTTTTAGTCTAGCAGCAGAGAATATCCAGGTAGATAAGAGTGGTCATCTTCAAAATATGAAGAAATTAGTTGTAGCTCATGATTTTTGCACATTACTGTATAATGAGTGAAACTTGCAAATTAAACTGTAGCAAACCATGTGTTTCTCAGTGATCCTGAGAGCTATGCCACAGATTCAGTCATATCAGCAGAGGTGGCAAAAGTACTGACTTTCTGTAGTTATGTAGAAGTACAAGTACTTGTATTAAAAACTAGTTTGGTAAAAGTTGAAGTACTGGTAAAACTTCTTTACTCAAGTAAAAGTAAAAAAGTACAAGCTCTGAAATGTAAAAGTAGTTCTTTGGAGGACAGTTCTACCTTGTATTGTGTAAAGCTAACTGAACTTCATTATATATTATTGTAATAAAATAATATTACATGAGAACACAATTGTTATTCCAATCTAAATTTTAATTCTAATGAACATACTCAAAATGAAAGGGAATTTAAAAACAGCTCTATTCTCTGTGTCCTCCATAGTAGAGGGTGACTGTACCTCCATGCCTATACACAAACATGAGGATACTCAGGGGTTAAAGTGGGATTCAGAAGGTGGAGGAACCCTAAGATCAGTTGTAGTGGCTCTGCATGGGGAGAAGAATCTCAACTTTCTATTGTGAGCTCCAGTAAATGATGTTGGTGTGTGGGCTATGATCAGCTGACCTGCAGCTGCTCTCTTCTTCCTCTCCTTCCTCTTTCTTACATCTTTCTCCATCACTGAGGGAAGTTATTCCTCATTCTTTGCTCTCCCTGGAAATACAGCAGCTGTTCCTTACAGCAGCTAGAAGACACACTATGACCAACTGCAAACAGATACCCAAAAATCTGCTTAAGTACAGTAACAAAGTATTTGTACTTTCTTATTTCCCACTTCTATAGGGTAGAGATCACACTAAGATGATTCCTGATCCTCCAGGTTGGGGATTGGGCACAGGACTAACAACCCCAAAAATCCAAACATGGAAACAGCAACAAATAGACCTACTGCTACTACTGGGTGTGATGTGCTTCTTAACCCATAGGAGGCAGGAGTGGACGGCCTTTGTTGCTGCCCTGCATGCCAGTTAGTTAGTTACGGGGTGTTACAGAAATACCTATACCACAAAATCCCACAATATAGTAAAAACTCTGTGAATAACAGAAGTAATAATTATTTTTTAATCTGTGATACAGTGAAGCTGCAATAAGTGAACTGCGATATAGCGAGAGACAACTATTTACATTTGATATAATTTTTCTTGCTAACCAACAGATTATTATGTGGTTTGTTTACATCTACAGATGTCTATATTTAAGAGCGCTAACCATCAGCTGGCTGCTGTTGCGTGTATGATCATCATGGTTGCACTCTATTTTCTGAATCTTTATCAGTGTCCTCGAGACGTACCCAACAACAATCGACCTACACCAACAAAAAGGTAAGGCCCACCTGTGTGTGTGTGTGTGTGTGTTTGTGTGTGTGTGTGTGTGTTATCTTGGAGTAGTCAAAAAATACCCTTTTAATCTTCCCCTGTACCATCTCCTCAACAGGACCTTATTCAGTGCTGTCTAAGCTGCTGTTTCCTCTACCCAATTCTCCTCTGCAGTATCCTAGTGCGTATGAGTGTGTGTGTGTGTGTGTCCATGTAGATACACTCCTCTTCATATGTATATGTTGGCAGCTTTTAAAACAGTATTTCCACTGAATAGTCTTTGAGTTTCTGCTTGAAATCACACAAGACATGTTTCAAAAGATCCTGCAGCATATTTAAGATTCTCTTTTTAAATACTTTCTAATCTACTTTCTCAGATTCAGCTTCATTTGTTTTTCACTTGACTGTGGTAGTTTATTGAACTGATAATGTGCTAAAGAATGGAGTTGTGACTCTTCAGGACTTCCATGTTACAGGAACTCTTCAGGATCTCTGAATTACAGCCACCTTTCCAAGTCATTTCTACCACCACACTTGGCCTTACCCAGTCCATGCACCTGCCCGGCTGGGTCGCAGATGCTCAGAGATCACCTGCCCAAAGACCAATATGAGGAATTGATCCAACGGCGAGCTAAGGAGTTCCAGCAGTACAAAGCCAGGTAGAGGATGGATAAATGTCTACAGTATTGCACTGGATGGATGGATGGATGGATCGTTTACTGAATTGCAACATTTACAGCTTGTTAATAACAAAAGAATGAAAAATATTGTCTTGTACAGTAGCAACAAGGTAACAGTGATGCAATGACACTATAATTAAATACAATATACTGTTAGTATCTTAGTTAATTATAATTGCATGAAAAATATTGTTAAAGTTGTTATTTTGTGGCTCTAATTTGATTATTGAATCAAAACCAAATAATATAATGTATCAAAAAATAAAATAAAAAACAAAACAAAAAAATCTACAAAAAGCAGGAATTCAGAAAGAACCTTATAATTCTAAGGAGACAATTTCTATCCATGATCATCCCTACAGTAAAACCACTCTAACGTTTGTCGGTGTGCTTTATGGGCTGTGCCGCGACAACATCAAAAAAGTAATGGATTTTTTTTCATTAATAATAATGTGTACTTAACATCATTTGTTTAATCATTTCAACACCTGTTACTACATAACACTGGTTACCCTGGTTATTACACAACAAGGTGACCAACTTACAGTGAAATTCCATCCATCCATTTTTATTTTTGACAGCAAATTAAAATAACCACAAAACTAAAAATGAACATGACTTATAAGTATGGAATTAGACTGTTGTGTTTGTGCAATTTAACATGATTAATAATGCTGATTAAATGATTATGTTTACCATAATAAGGTGCCACACTGTAATGATGTGAATGTGAACTGAAGTGAATGTTGAAAACACAAAGAATTATGCAATGTATTGCTTATATATATGATCCATTTTTTAGTCAATTGGTAATTTCCTTTTTGTGTAACCTTCCCCTGTACCATCTCCTCGACAGGACCTATTCAGTGCTGTCTAAGCTGCTGTTTGCTCTACCCAATTCTCCTCTTCAGTATCCTATTCAAGGCTATATAGTGCAACCTTTGACCTCCACTGTTATACCAGGTATGCCAAGCTCAATATATGCTTCAGACAGCAATGATAATGTTTTTATGTTTCAATGTAAACTGCAGCAGGAAGTTGAAGAATATGTATTCATCTGAGTGATGGAAAACTGCAGTGAAAAAGAATCCGACTACAGTTACCAAACAATTGTCACAGCAAATAATTAAAATAAAATAAAATAAAAAGCATCGAGGCCAATGCCCTGCTTCGTAGTTGTTCCTGAAAGTGGTCCAGATTCACTTCTTCCATTGCCCACACTTCACCTCTCCACCAGGTTTCCTGAAATTGATCCTGGTAGTTTTTGTAGAATTTTGCTCATAGATCAACAAACTGCACTAAACAAATACCTGTGCAAAGAAGTAGAGTTCAACAGTTAACCAGCAGTATCAATTAAACTTATTTCATCACTATGAAAACTGAGAATTGTAATCTCAGCTAATTGGGTAAGGCAGTATGAATCTATATCGTCATGCAAACTAGAAAAATGTATCAGGGCCTTAGCTATTGAAAGAGGAGCAGGACTTTTAGACACTTTCTTGATCTTTTACAGGATCTAAATGTGTGTGTTTCAATAAGACTGTGTGACACTGAAAGGTAATTTTAATTTCAGGTTTAGGTCTTCATGCAGACAAAAGAAACAGCTATAAGG
>VUQJ01045619.1:4060-29495 GCA_015108635.1 Andinoacara biseriatus
AGAAGTAATCCTCAGAAAGTGTCTGGAGGCAATTAAAAAAAAAAAAATCTGACGCCATAACCAAGAGCAAAATCGTGTTGTAATAGTGTTCTAATAAAATGAATTTTTAACCCGTTTTGCTAATTGTGGTTCATTTATTGGAGCTTAATTCACATTTTTCCACATCAAATGGTGAGAAAAAAGCAGACAATTGTAGTAACACAGACTCATTGGCTTCACTGTACATGCCCCAAACTGCCTCAGGGGAAACCCTGGAAGCATCGCTCACCACCTGCTGCAGGCTAACTTCAACCAATCAGCGTATTGACCCTTATGACATAAGTGGAGAGAGCGGATAGTTTTTCATTCAAATGGGTTTGATTCCTGTGAAATTTACCTCTGGTATCCTCTGTTCTCATATCCACTGAGGCCTCCTGTTAGGTAAAGGGGGCTGTCTGGAGCAAGACGGGGGTTCATCCTCTGGGACAGGTGGAAGATTTTGGGAGGAGGGAAAGCTTCCCACTCGCCCTCCTCTCTCTCCAACCAGCATTCACTGCGACGGACTGAACGCTTGTCTCTGCGTCTGACGAGGACAAGAGAGATTTATCAGTTTGCTAGTTTGACACCGACCAAACTCTTAGGCACCTCCATCCCCCAGGCCTACCTGCTTCGTCCCTCTTTCTTGGCACGGTCCCGGCTGGATCGCTCCTGCAGACAGCAGATGAGGAAGGACAGAGACATGGCAAGGATGACAATACCACTCACCACTGAAGCCAATACAGCCACTCTCAGTCCACGATCCTCCGGCCTGGGGATTGCTGTTGGGAGATCAGAAATTACTCAGTCTCAGGTAACACTGAGAAGTTCTCTCCTGTTTCCTCTCTGCTTTGATTGAACATGACATGTGTGTATGTTGAAAGGAACAATTAGACTTGTTCCATGAGCATGAAAAGACAGTGCACTGTAACCAACTGTTCTTTATGTGCAAGTAGATTTCATGCACAACAAGGCATGAGCCTTAAGTTGTTCTTACTGAATGCACGAGAGAACATTTAGGGCTAATTTGGGGTTTTTCATAATTAAATCTACAGACCTTCACAGACAGGCAGGTAGTTGCTCCACTGTGCTTTGCCGTTCCTGACATGGCAGTAGATTTTGTCGCTGCCAACCAGCTGGTATCCGTCTCTGCACCAAAAGGCCAACACACTCCCAATCGACACGCCTGTGCCGCCCTCCACATAGAAGGAACCCCGGCGTGGTGGCAGAACAGGAATACAGGACAGACCTGATGGGAGGTGAGAAAAAGTGGCTTAGATCTAAAATCTTGGAGAAAGTAGTCTTCACTCAAATAAAGACCTTCGTGGATGAGCATGCAATTCTGGAAGTATTCCAGTCTGGGTTTAAATCCCATCACAGCACTGAGTCTGCTTGGTTAAGGGTTTTTAATGATATTCTCTTGGCAACTGACTCTGGTGACTGTGTTCTGCTTGTACTATTAGATTTAACTGCTGCGTTTGATACTGTGGACCATGAGATACTCTTATCTAGGCTGGAGCAGTGTGTGGGCATCACAGGTGCAGCCCTCCAGTGGTCTAGGTCCTACCTTGCCGACAGAAGTTTCTGTGTTAGCATTAATGACTGTAAGTCGGCCTCAGCTGATATCCCTTGGGGGGTTCCACAAGGCTCCATTTTGGGGCCTCTCCTTTTCTCGTTGTACCTCTTGCCACTTGGCACTATCTTTTGGAAACATGAAATGTCTTTTCACTGCCATGTCAATGATTGCCAAGGCTATTTCCCACTGAGGCACTCCAATGTATGCTCTATCCAGCCCCTCCTGGATTGCTTTTTTGACATCAGGGGATGGTTGTCACTGATTTTTTTTCAGTTTGAATGACAAAAAGACTGAAATCATGTTGTTTAGGCCCAGTGGCACTGGCAGCATCCCGTGTGTTGACCTTTCTTTCCTGGCCCCATATGAGAAGGCCATTATCACAAATTCAGGTGTGAAAATGGACCTGACATTAAAGCTCGACACTCAGGTAAACGCAGTGGTGAAATCCTGCTTTTTTCAGCTGAAATGGTGATCAAAAATCAAGCCCTTTCCTTCCAAAGGTAATCTTGAGACAGTGATACATGCTTTTATAACGTCTTGCTTTGACTACTGTAATGTGCTTTTGTTTGGAATCAGCCAGGCCTCTATTGCTCGCCTACAGCGGGTGCAAAAGGCTGCTGCCCAATTTTTATCTGGGGCAAAAAAGCGGGAGCACATCGCTCCAATCTTGGCCTCTCTTCACTGGCTTCCAGTTTAATTTTGAATCCAGTTTAAAATTCTTTTGTTTGTTTTTAAATCCTTAAAGGGTCATGCCCTTTTGTATTTGTCTGAACTGCTGCTCCCTTATGCTCCATCTCATTCCCTTAGGTCAGCAGACCAGATGCGGCTATGTGTTCTAAAGTCACAACACAAACTCAGAGGAGATAGAGCTTTTGCAGTTGCTGCTCCAAAATTATGGAACGAGTTTCCATTATATTTAAGAGAGGCTCAATCACTTGCTTTTTTTAAAATCTCACTTAAAAGGACATTTTTACTCCCTGGCCTTCGACCCAGTGTGAGACTGTGACAGTGGTGTTAAGTTAATTTTCTGTTTTGTAGTTCCTTATTTTTTAAAACTTTTGATACTGTAAGTATTTAAATTTTTAATACTGTGTTCGTTATTGGTGCGTCTTTTATATTGTTCTGTCCTATGTCTGTGCTTGTTGCTGTGACTGGTGTGTTGTACAGCACTTTGGCCAGCCCTGTTGTTGTTTTGAGGTGCTTTATAAATAAATTGGTATGGTATGGTATGGTATGGTATGGTATGGTATGGTATGGTATAGTAAAACCCTTGGGCACTGTGTTAAAGAATAAGGCATTAAGTTAGACAGGGAGATCGAGATGGCTCAAAAGCTGATCCTTTCCTGAATTTTATGACACAAATGTATGAACACTTGCTTCTATCAAAGCCCATGTCTAAATATGTGTAAATGTAGCTAATTTGTGTTATGTTCCTCCTCAACATCTCCATTAGAGAGGACCTATTATTATAAACTTTCTTGCACTCTAGCTACAGTAATTACCTCGTACTGGGCCTCAGTGCTGCCTCTTAGTTTATAATCTGTCTGACACAAGTCAGTTTAGCTCCTAACACCTTCCTTTAAATCTGCTTTATTCTGATTGGGAACCCCTTGCAAACAAAAGGTTTGAACAGTGGATGGGTGGAGCTACAGTGCTCACAGCTCACAGAATTTAGGGATATCAACTCTCAGGTACATCATAAAGATCCTAGAGCAGGAAAAAATTATGCTTAGAGTAATGTTTAGAGCAGTGTGAAGTCTGAGCTTCTGGCTAATTGGAATTACATTACTTATACATACACATCCCTCATTTTAACCACTGGCCATGTTGAATATCAGCTTCAGTGACTGTAACAGTATATGTATGACATAAAGTAAGGGAAAGTATAATAGAGCCCCCCTGAAAGTTTCTTAATTGGGGTTGAGGTAGTTTTCATGAGCTGCTGAAGCCAACATTATGACTTACGGCACCTATAGAAACAGAAACAGTGTTCTCTTTGCCTCTAGGGAGCAGACACCAGTCACTGCTTTCTGATTTCAATGAAATAGTTGACTAGTTCAGATCTAGCTTCTTGTTGTCTTCTCCAATAGCTGGACCATATTTAGCAGAGTTAATGGGTGTTACATTCTCTTTCGCTTTCATTTTAAGTACAGCCACAGCTTGGTCCAGAGTGTCTGCAGTCTATGCTGGAATTTCTGTGGTAGACAGAGAGCGAAGCAGAGGCACGCAGCACTATTTTTATCTTCCTCATGCTACAATACGCAAATGCCTCTGAGAGGTCTTGTGATACAGCTGCTATTGTTAGACTGTGTTGTGGAGATTTTCGAGGCTCTCAGGAAATCTCATGTAAACATGCAGCATCACTGATTGCACAAAATGTCTTACATTTTTACACTGCATCACTGCAAGAATTGTTTTTTTTGTTTTGTTTTTGTTTTTTTTGTTGTTTTTTGCATCACTTCAAAAAAAAAGACCATATGATTGGGGCTGACAGGGTTGTCAATAGAATCCATAATAATGACGATTCAGCAATTACCTGGTACAGAGAGAACTGCGCAGAATTGTCCACATGAATAGTCTCTTTAAAAAAATGGCCATTTTTATACTAATGATGGTGGATTGCCAGCTGAAGATACAGAACATTTTGAACTCATCATGGAAGGAATTGCAATTTATGCTTTTGGCAAGCTGCACTATCACTTGAATCATTAACACAAGAAAACTGTTACCAAACTAAGAGAGTCAGACACTTATACTTTGTGAAGGTCGGTGACATACTTTAAGACTGGGATGAATGTGTGTTCATCGTTGATGATGACGTAATCCTAACCGAGACACTTGACACGCAGTGCTTTTGTTGTAACGGTTGGTCGCTAGCAGTTATACCGCGCTCTGGCTGCCTAAGTGACCCTCTAATGGATTTACCACCCTGCCATACTTTATGTCAATCAACTTTATTGGTAGTCGTTTCAATTGCACACTTGGAAGTTCAGAAAAATGTAAATTGGTCTACCCATTTTGCGTTGCCAGTGGTTATATGACCCATTGTGATGATGAAATCGCCAAATGCCATTGACTTTTAAAGTGTTCCAGATTAACTCAAAAGTCAAAATTTTCACCTGGAATTTCCAACTTGGAAAGTTGGAGCAGCCCCACCAACCCCAAGTTAACAGTTGTTACCAACACTATGAAATCTTGCAGTGCATTAGGTGGTTATGAAATTTCTACTACACAATTATAGTGGTCAAAAGAAGTCACAATATTAATATTATCACAATATCTATGGAAAAGTTCTTTCTTTCAGTAACATGCATCTTTAGCACGTTTACTGTGATTTTATTCCTGTTTTGGAAAACGGCATCAGGTCATCCTCCAATAAAAACTTTTTTTTCTTTGTCATCTATCGTCTTTCATAACACAGCTTTACGCAGCCGGAGTAGCCACCTACAGTGGCAGTAATTTGCTTAGACCCTTATACCCACCGTGCGGCCCCTGGCTCCCTGGTTTGAAGACTAGTGTATGATCGTGCCAGTTTTTACGGCCATTTTAATGATATATCAGTACACAGAGAGTCTGAGTGGTGATCCCTATCGTTCAGGAAAAGACTGCAGCGGATAACTGCTCCGTAACAGCGAGTACAAATGGATGTGGCTGTGTCATGATGCTATCGGCGGCACACGCAGTGATCAGTGCCGCGGGTTTACTGGGGCCTTTACGAGTTCCCATGTTGTCTTCTTTGTTCTGTGTTACTTTGGATGGCAACTATCATTACACCCACTGTGTTGCCTTTTCAACTAGATGCATAGTGTGTGTAGTACTATCATGATACCAATATTTCACCTTTTAAATAAGTTATAATGAATCCCAGTACAACACAACAGCCCAAAAAGTTTTGCAGGAAACAGCTCTGCTACTGGAAGTGGGTTTTAATGGGAATTTCTGAGACCTGAGCATTTAATCTGCAAGAGATTAAATCTAAATGGTGAACTGAAAGATGACAAGCTTGATTCTTTGTGAGTCAGACACCTATGCACTACGCATAGTAATACTTTGTATTTTTAAAGAAAAATAATTATTTGCACAGCTTTAAAAAGGATTAAAGAATTAAACAGAGAAAGTAAATTACAGCAGTGTTTGCTAATATGGTGTTTTAATGAGTAATGGCCAGAGGAGCATGTGATGCTGTGGAATGCTTTGCTGCGTCAGTATTAGTGTAATCTGTGTGTGTGTGTGTGTGTGCACGTGTGTGTGTGAGTGAAACACAGAGAGACATATCATCCTTGTGAACATGCAAGCTGCTCTCTGCTGATTAGGAGCGACAGATGGGAGGATTTCTGCTGCGGTAGAGACAGTGAGGGAGAGGGTCCCGTGATCCAATGTGAAGATGACAAGCTTCTTTTCCTTCATGCACACACGCACACACACACACACACACACACAAGCACACACACACACACACACACACACACACAATTTCACATCATGGCACACATACCAGACACGTGCGTAATGGCTACAGTACAGGGAAACAAGGACAGGCTGACTCTGTTTCTGTAAGCGGGGGAACTAAAAGCCTTTCTGTTTTCCCTAAGAGATGTTTGACTCATGCTTTGTGTTTTTTATGTAGTATGTGTGTATCTGATGACCATCATGTAGAGGTCTAAAAAAAAACAAACACTAGAATTTTTTAGGTCCTGATTTTTGTGTTGGCAGAACGTGCTCACACAGCACTCAGAGATAAAGTAACATTAAATATTGCTGCTGGCTGGGAAAAAAGTAATCTGCTCATGTGTTTGAGTGAAGCAAACCTCTCAGAAAGAATATTAAGACCAAATTTGCATTTGCATGAAAGGTAAATGATCTTTAATTAAAATGAGGTGAATGTAATTATCATCAGAGATTCATCTGGGGAGTTTATCAGACATTATTACAGCACCAGGAGCTCTCATTTTATGATCTATTAAAAAGGCCGAGCACTAAACAACACATTGTTCAATGTCCTCATGGGGATATCAATTATTAGCTGGTGCAGAATATTAACTTTCAACCACGTGGATTTACATTTAGCTGTTATGTCTACAGGAGGATTAGCCCACTAAGAAGAACTTCTAGATTTACAGAGAATCAGTGACGAGAAGCTATTATTTGCTAACTGCTAGCCACAGCTTGGATTAACAGTGTACCTTTACATAAAAAATGTACTATTATTGCCCTAAAAATGAGCTAACGCTGTTTTAAAATTACCAGGCTATTAAATTTACTGCATTACTGATATATAATGCTTGAGAAATTTTGAAACTCAACATGTATATTAGCATTTATTTTATCAGATTGTTTGGCCCTCTAAAATTCACTTTACTTTTACCTCTGTTTTGGTTCCCACTAACTCCACCCTTTTATCACTGTGCATATAGTTTGATAGATTAAAAAAACAAAAAAAAACAAAAAAAACTTGGTATTAAATGGGGTTGTCATAAAAAAAAAAGCAATATTATGATACAAACTGATATTAAAAATTACTATTAGACTAGATACTCATTTGCAGCAGTATCATCTTTGCCTCCTCCAGCTGACACACACAGCTTCATCCTTGTGAAGACATGCTGGCACACTGCTATAGTGTAAGGGTAGTCGTCAAAGCATTTAACTACTAGTTGTACCTTCTATGACCATGCATGTGACAAAGTTCTGGTCCTATAAAAATCTATGTTAAAATGGCTCTCTGTCTCAACCTCTAAGCATTTTTTCATAGTCATTTTGGGTCATATTGAAGAAAAAAGTCTGTTTTGTAAATCTTGGTCATACTTTGTTTCAAATGGAGGATTATCTATGGTATGCTCGTTGGCTAACGATGTGCAATTGACAAGTCCTTAGCTAATGAACGTACAGTTTCACAGACTCTCCTCATCACGTGTTTTTGGGGGTTTTTTTGCAACCAAAAGATGGCGACTGTGGAAATGCTCATCTCGAGGATTCAAAGCAGAACTTCAGAAACCATTGGGTGATGTCACCGTAGCTACATCCATCTTTTATACTGTCTATGGAGAAGCCAGAAATAATGTTACAGTTTTATTGCCTTGTATAAAGTTGGTCTATTTAGGTAATTTTACTGTTTATGACAAGTTTAAAGAAGGGAATGTATATTCTGAGGTATGGCCCCTTAAAGCAACAGTTGAGTATCATTTTCTGGTTGCTCTGAATCAAATGGCTGAATTACCTCCTCAGTATGCAGTCAAATTCTCCAGAGTCCTGCTGATGACTTCTATAAGTGATTCAGGTGTGTTGGATCAGGGACACATCTAAAATCTTGGAGTTGACAGCATTTCTGGTGAACCCTTTTATATCAAAACAACTTATGAATATATCTCAATTGTAAGCTGACTAGCTTCAAAAACAGCCAAACTGCTAAAGTCAAAGCTTCAAAACTCACAGTCCACAAACCAATGAGGCTTATCATGGTGGTTTTATGTCTTCCTTTTACACACAGTCTAAGTTAACTCATTAGCACATTAGCTGATACCTGTCTATCTGCTATGTGTTAAGTGCATCTCCTAATAAACGGATTAGGAAACAGGGTATGCTATTCAAGACTCTGAGATGTTTTTTGAGACTCTTAGCCACCTCCCTCTGAGTTTTTACTGTAAAAAAAAAAAAAGGAACAATGAACACAGTGTAGAAGTCAGTGGTGCACAGAAGCAATTAAAAAGCAGAATTAATGCTGAAAAGATTGAAGCTGTGTGTTGAATTTGGTTTAATGCACTTTCTTATTTATCTGAGTTTAGCCGACATTATTGCTCACAGGGAACATGTGAGCAGGGGACTGACAGTGTCTTTCAAGCATAGATTTTGTGAGCTTATGCAATGTATTCAGGTATTATGTGTCTTACACAGAGAGGAGACTGTATAGCGCTGTGAGGTTATGTGTGTGTGTGTGTGTTAGCTCTGTGCTGTGTTTGCCCAGTCATGTTGTTTCAGACCATTCAGAAAAAAAAAATCCCCTATCATTGTGGAAAATGTGGGTTGCTAATCAGAGTTTGGCTGCCAACAGGGTACTAATACAACTCTGGCCCCCCAAACCAGGCAACCCCACACCGCCCAACCAAATATCCACTCAGCTGTATTCTTCTTCATCACGTTCCACACTCGTCTCTGTCATGGAAGCACTCAGAATAGTTTGTGATTAAATAAAGATTAGGCTCCCCACATTAAAGATTCAAATACGCACGTTCACAGGCGCAGAGTGAGTGAACACATCAAGCACACACTAACTGTACCCACAATATTCACAAATGAAAATGCAGTGAATAAAAAAACTGCACAACTCACCCCCCCCATACATGTGGCATGTGTTTAACAGCTGGTCTGCAGGGCCCTTTACTCATTTTATTTAAATTTAAACTTAAATTAAATTAAATTTACGATCTTACCCAAAAAAGACCAGTATAGGACTGTCTGAATTTCATAGAGTTTGGGGACAATTCAGGCAAAAAATGGTCACAATACGAGTCACAAAACTTGTCCACGTGTGTTTAGATAAACAATGCAAATAAACTTCTGCTAAAAGTCTGAATTGATGCTAATAAGAGATGGCATTTTTGGCTGACTGACTTCATCTCGTTTGTCCTCGTGTTCCTGTCTTCTCGAGCATTTTTTTTGCTCCCTTTGTTCCAGCTGCTCTCTTATGTGATCTGACCTCAAACAAACATCATGCTTCCCCGTCCTATCCGTCAGTGGATCTATTTCTGTGGCACCTCGTTGATGCGCTGCATCACAGCTGATTACCTAATCCCTGCAGCTCTCTCTGCTTGTGCAGCGTATGCTCCTGTGCAAACAGGTAAATGCATGTGTTTGCCTCAGCTGTGCATTACATTTGGAGTGATCAAAGTCCTTTATAAGGGATTATGATTTATAATCCCCTTTTTTCCATTGAGTGTGTAAAAACTTTAGACAGAAACTTAAAGGTACCATTTTGTATGTAAACTAGTAGCTTTTGCTGAATCTGACTGAGGATAATTTATCCAGTTAAATAGGGTAGTGACAGTAGGGTTGAATTTTTGAATGGCAATAGTGTCTTTTGAATTTGAATTAGGCTTGGAAACAACTCCACGTTTTCAGTGCATTCTGCACAAAATAAAAAGGCTTAAAAAAACACATTTAAGCAAAAAAGGCTTCATCAGATTTATATAACAGGACATCCTATTCCCACTTTCTCTGCTTGCATGTGCCACCATGGTGCCTGTCACTTTGTTTCAAATGTGAAGAGTCAAGTAAAACTGGTTCTTGCATTTTAAAAATGTAGGAAATGGAAATACTTAGAGGTTGAATTATAATACTTATATCACAAAAGAAAATCTGAAATGACAGAGTGCAAGAGCAGTTGTTCTCCTTCTGCTTCACCCATCAAAGTAGAGAGGAGCTCTCGCTTAGTGACTTTGTCGAGCTAGTTTTAAGCTGTGGGAAGGTAATAATGAAGTTGAGTCGCTGCCAAAAGCCATATTGGATTGACAGGCCAGAGAAAGAGACAAGGCTTTTTTGTCTGGAGCTCACCGAGCCTGGACGGCTCTGGAGTGACGATAGTGTTTGTCATTGACAGAAATACCCCTGGATCTATGTGTGCGTGTGTGTGCACGCATGCGTGTGCATGTGCATGTGCATGTGCATGTGCCCCGGCATCTACAATACTCGTCTCCAAATAAATTCCTGTCACTCATGCTGCAGGAATCCAGAAACTGGCATCATTGTCTTTGCTAATATGCTCCTCTATGAAACTCATTTTTTGATTGTTTCTCACTTAAAGGGAATTAGTGAAAATTTTGTGGTAAGTGATATTAGCAGGGTGGTGGAGTGGGTAGTGCTGTTGCCTCACCGCAAGTTGCTTTCTGGTTCAAACCCCATGTAGGCCCACTCTGTGGGGAGCTTGTGTGCAATTCCTGTGCCTGTGAGGAATTTGGTGATTCTAAACTGGCCACGGGTGGAAAGTTTACCTGGTACTGATGAGTACATCTGTATTCCTTTGTGTAAGTGTGTCATTAACAGGATTTCTTGCAGTAGAAGTAACCTGGAATAGATGAAGGTAATTGGCTTTGTCTACAATTTAATCAGATTAAAAGCATCAAAACTTTCTGTGTTTACATTTTTGGCTCAGCTTTTAATTTAAAGCAACTCAGCGCGAATAAAAGCCACTTACTATGAGCATCGAAGCAGACGCTGTATTTAAAATGGAATTTTCTTGTTTTTTGGTTCAGGAAGTTGAATAATTTTAGGGGATTTAACTGATTTAAACGTAATAGACTTGGTTGTGCTTAGTTGCAGAAATAAAAAGTTCTTGATTTTTTTTCCCCTCCGGTACTTCCTATGGTAGTAATATAGAAGGAGTTTCATTCAGTCATATACAAGGAGATTTTTAAAAACATTTTTCCACCAAAATGTTTTTTTTAACCAATAGCACAGACTGTCAGGCAGCCAATAAGGATTCACTGTCAATTTTGGCTTGTTCAGATTAAACAGCCCAAAGGCCTGCCAAGTAACAGATATAGGCCTCACTTAGGGATTAACATTAACCCTTAAACTCTGTTGCGGTCAATAGGTTGTGTTACCGTGTTAACTTTGAGGCTTACAGCTTTCCTAAAGCTGAAATAGCCACTGTGCATCAGGAGTCCGCCAGTTCCTCCGCAGGAAGTCGATCAGGACATCAGCATGCACCGCCGCAGCTTCTCACTCCATCACCAACTCAGTCTGCTATCGACCAGATATTTAAAGTAGAGCTCCATAAACTTGAGAAAAGTAGTACAAAATAAAATATTTCTACCAGCAATTTCTTTTTATGTTGATCTCTACTGTAAGTGTGCTATGCACAGTTCACTGCATTTAGTGTCTGCCTCGTGCACTTCGAGTTCCTACTTTCCAACATTTCCTTTTTCGAGCTGCAAGACAACCAATTTCTGGCCTTATTCTGGTCTTTTGTTTTGCTCTATATGATAATCTGAAGCAGTAATGAACTCCCAATGTCTATTGGTCAGTTCAACACTTTGGGCTAAAATATGTAAAAAGTAAATATTTGGAAAATTGCTATGAAAACTTCCTCTAAAAATGATTTTGGTGTTTCCTTCAGCATCAACATGAAAAACATCAACTGCATGTTTCAGCATCACTATCTGTACCTTCCTGGTTGCTTGATGATTCCTAATGTCTTTGAGTCCCTAATGTTTCACCCAGTTCCACCATGAGGTTGAATCTTGTTTAGTTTATGATCAAACGTCTCCTTTCCTGCAGGGAACACTGTGTACAATGTGAGTTCTGTATGAAGTGTACGGCATCAATGTTTTTTGATAGTGTGTGAAATGAAAGCATATGTTGGACTATAGATAAATGTAAAAAAATAAAGGTACATTATATAGACTTTAAAAAAATCCGTTAAATTTTCACGTAACATATTTCAAAGAAGTGAGAATAAAGAGCAGAAACCTGACTGGTTACACGTGTATGTTAATGTCATCATATGTAAAAGGAGAATTACCCGAGGACTTAATCAATAGCAGAACTTTCAGATCAATTTACTTCCAGGAAGAGCCAGCGGCGAGGATTCCTGGATGAGCTACATAATGAAACACGGCTGCTATTGACGTAGTCTGAAAGCTCTGTTTTATCTAATGTTCCAAGGACTTTTGTACGAAACCTTAAGACACCTGCTTCACCAGCTTTGTCGATTTTAACACTGTGAATTCTGTTAACAGGGCTTCTCAGTTGTGTTTGCAGATATTAAATCTCTTAAATAGCCATGGATAAATACAAGTATTGGCTTTGCCTACAATAGATGTAGTCTTTTAAAAGCGTATTATTACAGTACAGTGAACTCATTGTCATGTTAAAGAAACCATTTTGAGATTATCTGATGACATGGTGCGTTATCCTGCTGGAAGCAGCCATCGGAAGATGGGTACACTGTAGTCATAAAGGGACGGACATGGTCAGCGAAATATTAAAGTAGGCCGGGGTATTTAAACGATGCTCACTAAGACTGTCTGGCACCAGCAACCATGCTAAATACTCACTTGAATCACTTTTTTCCCCATTATGATGCCCAGTTTGAACATCAGCAGGTCTTAACCATGTCGACATGCTCTGAATTTATGAAGTGGCTGGTTAATGTGTAGTCAGAAGTAATGCTGAATGGTCGTTAGATAAATGTAATAGCTAAACAGTAGTCAATAAGTGGTTGAAACAGCTGTAAATAATGAATTAGAGGCTCAGATATATAGCCTAAAAAGCTAATAGTGGGCAAACAAAACAGCTAAAAGTAATGGATAAACTGTTAGCTTAGAGAAATAGATATACAGTAAATGGCTGAAAGAATTCGTTAAAGGTATTAGATAAATGTTTAGCATACTTAATAAATGCAAAGTTATAATTTAGAACACTAGTTAACAGTAACAAATAAGTGGTTGAAATAATTTGCTAAAAGCAGTGGGCGAATGTATAGCAAAGTTAGCTAACGTAAAGGACCAATGGGTAGCATTAGCTGAAAGTAACAGATAAATGGTTTATGTAGATTATATTGTTCAATAATATTCAAATCAGATCAGCTGACTACTAAAGTTAGAGACCATTGGTGTAACAAACAAAGACCTTTAATTAGACTTTGTTCATTGCCTGTAATTTGGCTGCTGGATCGAAGCACTCTTTGTGTACAGAAACCTCCTTTATTTATCTGGATTTATTTTTTTTCTATAAACGTCACGTGAGAGTGGCTTTACACATAATGACCAAACATAAACACAGTATTGCTGCTGTAACCCAGTCCTAAAGTAAAAAGTCCAATAGCTTTAAAATGGTGGCGGGGATAAGTAAACAAAATCTGGAGAGCAGCTTTTTATATATTAAAGCTCGCAGATTAAGCAGTTTATTTTGTCATGCACATAACTACAGCACACATTCTGGAAGAGCTGATATTAATCACACCTTTAGGATTTAAAAATTTTGGATAAAAGCTCTGGTCTGGTGAAATCCCTCCATGTGGTACAGTGTGTGCAAACCAGCTGATTACCTGTGTGTGTGTGTGTGTTATTAAAGTATGAAGTGCTTATTCTTCCTTGGGCGGACACATTGTTGCAGTTGTGAAATGAGCAACTGTTTATTCTCTAAATCTTTAAGAAGATTGCTGTTGTTTGGGCTAAGTGTGTCCATTTCTAGTGTGTATGTGTGTGTGTGTGTGTGTGAGAGAGAGAGAAAGTGAATTAAGCGTGTATTAGCCACGTGAGGTTTGCATTTTGTCATCTGCTGTAGGCTATTTGTGTGTGCACGTGAGGATATGGGCAGTGTGACTGAGAGGGGGTGGGTTTTGTGGAAAACTGAAAAGAAATAAAGAAAGAAGAATGGAAATAGAAAAGAAATAAATGAGACTGAGAGAGAAACAAAGTGACAGAGGACAAAAAAGCAATTAACAGAGAAAAAGAAGAGACAGGGGTTGGTGAAACAGAGTGACATATAGACAGAAGAGGAAAGGGAAAAAGGCTAGATGGGCAATGGGAGTGGAGGAGGAGATAAAGGCAGCTCATGCTCCAGTAGAGATGAAGTCATGCGAGTGGCGCTGCAGCTTTCTCTTCAGGCTGAGCAGCTCCAGCGTGGACATAATGAACTGTCTTTAACTGCATCACCTGCCGCTTCACACAACACCCACTTACACTCCTGTAGTACCATACAAGCATAAAAAGAGCCGGACATGGATGCACACATATAGAAACCCTCAGTTTGTACTTGAAGATACTGTATTTATAAATGTATGCCAAATCCCAGCACAACTGCATGGCAGATTAAATGTTTAAACTTAGAATTTTTTGTGTTTTTTGTGGGGTTTTTTGTGCCAGATGTTTGTAACAATCTGGGCTGCTGGCAGGCCGTTTTAGTAGTACAGGCCTATGCTGTTGGAATACATAAATAATATGTTTTTTCTTGTTCAAATAAGCAAGATTTTTCCTGAAAATTGACAGCATAATACTATATGTTACTTCAAAATTTTATATATATCTATTGTTCAGCATCAGTAGGGCCTTCACAGATGTGCATGTTGCTCATTCTCAGTTAACTATCACCTCCTTCTTTACCCCAGAGGATGTGGCATCCAAGATTTCCAAGTAGAATCACAGCACATGAAACTTTTCCAAGTTGTTTCCCGGACCATATTATATAAAGCCCAGAGAAGACAGCAGCATTCCTTGTTAGAATACGGATTTTTTTTCTTTGCACGATAGAATTGTAACTTGCATTTATGGATTTGTGTTTATGGAAAAAAAGTAAGAATCATTCCAGGGGTCCCCTGGAAACTACCTTCCTTGCCAGCCTTATTTTTCCCTGTTTGCTTCTCTGTCTTTGTAATTTATGTGGCTAATTGGATTTATGTATTTAATCAACTTACACATATATCTGGACCAAACTCAGTCTAGTTACGTCACTCAAAACTTCTCATGTTCTGGTAGTACCTGCTCTGTGTTAGGACTAACAATCCCAAACAATGCACCTCAAACAATCCCAGCAGATCAACCGATCTTAACGTCGGCCCACAACTGCTGATGGCTTAGCTGATACTCTTCTACGCATCCAATTAACAAATCTCATAGGGGCCGTGGTAATCCTCTGAGGCTCAAGTCATCATAGGTGTTAAGTCTAACCCTGTACTAACCCTATATTTTGGAGAAGGCAAAAACTGACTTTTGTTGGGAAAAAAAATGAATTTTTTATAATGCATTTTGTTCCCTGATTGGTTAGGCTTTAGGGGTTAGGGTTAGGGTTGTCACTGATGACGTTCGGTTAGGGTTGTCACCGATGGTGATTTAGACCTCAGAGGATTAAGCTGCATTAGCCTGTCTACATTTGCTTCAAATCTGCAAGCCACTTTGCAGGCCAGTTCCTTATCCTTTATCTGGCTCAATGTCACATCTTTTGTGACAATCATGCTCTGTTCTGTACAGGAATCTAGCAGCTTCTCTTCCTACCTCCAGCTTTTCATGTATACACACAAATAGGCCCCATCAGGTGCTTATTGCACAGCTATCTCATTCTTTTGTTGCCCTTGTGCTTTATTTATTTAATTCAATAATAACTTTATTCTAAATGTGTCACTACACCTTGTTGTCAAAGTTAAAATACAAGTGTTAAATGATTTGAAAGTCATTGCATTCTGTTTTCATTTACATTTTGGGTGGCTGTAGCTCAGGAGGTAGAGCAGGTCACCCACTGATCGGAAGGTCGGTGGTTTGATTCCTGGCTACTCCAGGCTGCATGCCAATGTATCCTTGGACAAGATACTTAACCCTAAGTTGCTCTCCGACGCAAGCGTTGGAGTGTGAATGTGTGTGAATGTTAGCTAATTAAAGCACTTAGCTTAATTACACATGGAAGTGCTTGTATGAATGGGTGTAAATGAGGTAAATGTAAACGTGTTGTATAAGCGCTTTGAGTAGAAAAGCGCTATATAAGAACTAGTCCATTTACCATTTTACAAAGCCTCCAAATCTTACTCTCTCTCTCTCTCTCTCACACACACACACAGACACACACACACACACACACACACGTGTTCTTGCATGCACTTGTCCTGACAAATGTTCGCATGCTTAGCAAACTGCAAGCTTACTTAACTGCACACAAAAGGATTTACTATGAATCAAAAGCAAAGCCCGCCCTTCATAAACAGTCCAAATGACTCAGAGACAAACACACTCGCACACTGTCACAGCCTGATTGATACAGATGTTTACTTGTACAAATCAACTTGCTTTACTGATGAGTTTTGATGGAAGAGATAGCGTGCCTTTTCTGTTTGTTTGGGGTTTTTTTTAAAGCCGTTTTCATGGTGTGTGAACTGAAAAACAAAGTGGGAGCTTTCAGAGAGAGTAAGTTTCCTCCTGGATGAGCGCAAAAACATTTCAGACCAGCTTGGAGCAAAAGCACTGAAATTCACGGCACTTTCACTAACTTTCAAAGACACTTTTGTAGATAAAATACAGTGTTGGACAAATAAATGGATGTTTGAGGATTTTTCTTTTTTTTGACAGTCATGGAGTAAATCCAGGTTTTTGAGGTTAGGCTTAGTGTTCTGTTACAAGGTTAGGTCAGGGTTCAGGTGAGGAGAGAAGCGAAGCGAAACCATAGATAGGTAGACTCCATTACAGATACATATGCTTAAATGTTACCTGGATTTGTAAATGTAGTGTGTTTATATTATTGTGGTTCCACATCTTTTGCAAATTACCAGGTTATGTGTGAAACTCTGACCTGTGACTAATATTATCTACCTTATTAAGTCATAAAAAAACAATCAATGACTGGGAAAAAAGGACAAATTTGGCTCATTTATTGTACACAATTTGCTGTGTATTATATACTATAACTCAGTATGGGATTAGAGTATGAAGACCTAAATAAGAGGAAAAATTAATTCATACATTGCCAGTTATCTTAATTGCACAGCCTTTCCATTGATTCAACTTTGGCACTTTAGTCACATGCCTCAAAATCTTTTGCATATAAGCAAAAATGATCATTTACCCCTGAGGCACAGAAGGTTATTTAAGCAGCAGAAAAAAGTAAAAGTAAGACTGTGAGATAAACCAACCTGTGTAGTTGCTGGTGACACTTTGGGTCTGCATGTCTGTCAGAGCTTCTGACTGTGCTCTTGTCTGTGCTTCTGTTGGTGTCTGGGCTTCAGTCTGCAGGTCTGGCTGTAGCTGTATTGTTGTGCCGGTCAAGTCTTCTGGCAGCAGTGTGGCTGCAGTGCTCTGCAAGTCCTCGGGACTCAGTGTGGAGCCTCCAGCCAGGACCAGAGCACAGAGCAGGGGGCCCAGCAGCATCCAGAGGTGGGTGCTGGCACTTTTACCGGTGAGTCCCACTTTCAGAGACATGGGTTCAGCTACTGAAGCAGAGCTATATGAGAGAAAGAGAATTTAGAGCCTCATGGTGAGGCTTAAAATGAGGAGGAAATATCCTTTAGAAGAAAGTTTTCTTCTCTCTGTCTTGTTTTCCTTTGTCTCCCCCTTCCTCTTCTTTTCTTCACTCCCTTGGTGAAGAGAGGTAAACTCCCTCTGTGTTTCCTCTCATGATGCGGCTGCTCTGCATGGCGGTATGAAACAGAGAAAAGGATCGTGAGAGCGTGTATATAAGTGTGTTCATGTATGCATCTGTGCATATGTAGTAGATCCAGCTGTAATCTGCCTGCTCTGTGCTCACTTGCTGCTGTTTTCTCTCCTCCTCGCCGTCCCTCAGCTTACTTGCCTTGTGCTCTCACTCGGACCGCCGCTCTCTCTCTCTCTCTCTCTCTCTCTGATCTCCAGCTGGGCTGACTGAGCTCTTGCATAACAGTAACTCACTTGCTGAGCCGTGCTGAGCTGTAACTCATGCAGCCTTAAGTCCTGATATTCCTGGCTGCTGCTCTTTCTCTCTCGGCCCTTCTCACCCTGATTCTCCCTCTTGCAGGTTCCATGTATAGAGTGTTGACTATAGATGTCTACATAAATTAATTCAGACTGATAATTATTTGCTACTGAATCAGAGCCAGCTGGCGGATCGCCAGCTAGAGGTTAGACTACAGTGTGTTAAGAGAAGTTTTAAAGCTTTTAGCATTCAGCATAAAAACTCTGTAAGGGCCAGAGGAGAAAAACAGAATGGAAAGACCGGAAATGTTATCCCACCACATTATGTGGTTAGAAAGTCTGGCCACATAATACACAAGCTCATGCAACTATCTCAAACATACAGGCTACATAGGCAGTGAAACACACAGAGAACAAACACTGATTTAGCTCATGGTCCAAGATAGCGTGGCTGATGCCTCAGGTCAAGGCTAACAGCACGTCTCCACAGGAGGTGTTTTCAGACTACATGACTGATTGAACACGTCAACTTTTAAAGTCAGTCCACTCAGACTGTCCTTCAATGAAATCAATCTGATTGTTAGGTTTATTAGCGTCTATAGAAACTGTGATAGGGAAAAAAGAAGGGGTAAAGAGACGTAGTTATACAGCCACAGAGTCTGCTCAAGGAGGAGGTCAGGTGGATGTATGGGGTGCCAAAGCATCAGCTTTAAACATAGAAGAACTGTATTTTTTTTTTTCAGTTTTAAATTTAACTGCTCTTTCCCCCGTTATTGTGACCATCACAATTAAAGACAGCTATTAATATCTCACATTTTAGCACGAAGGTCAGTGCTTACTTTAACCAAGACTGTTTCGTCACCTTAAAACACTTTTAAGTGAGGAATAGCCTAAACTGAAGGTCAGATTAGCTTTATGGAGCCTCTAAGTGAGGTTCAGCAAATTGTTCAGCTCTGGTCTCATAATGTCAGTTCAGATGAAAGAGGGCTCAGTGTTTCCTGACAGGAAGGGAAGTTTCTGTGGTTAGCTGGCTTATGCTGGGATTCTCTGAAGAGACACATAAATGTCTCAGCAAACCTAGATGAGAGAAGGGTGAGATGGGTAGATCTAAGAGAGCGCACCTCCCAAATCTTGCACCTTGATGTCAAACAGCAAGTCTGGCAAGGTGATTTGCATCTTATTTGTTGAATTCTATTGAAAATATAAACCAAAAAAAACTATTTTCACACATTTGTAGCCTTGGAAAATCAGATAAACAAATCTTTTGTTGTGTTCGCTGAACTCAGGAACTCATCCCAGCATCCGGTGGTGAAAATTGTCTGTCAGTCCAAAAATAGTAGCCCTAGATTACCCTGTGAGGCAGATTTGGAGCTTTCATGACAACAGATGAGAGTGTGAAGAATTTATGATTAAATTCCCACAGTCTAAACGCAGCTGCAACAAAACCCACGCCTACAAACTATCCAGCATGCACTGCATCTTGCAATTTTTAAATAAAGTTTAGGAAAGTAACATGCACGTGCACAGAAAAACTAAAAGCAGTGCAAACTGCTCTCACTAGACAAGGAACTTAATCTGAAACGCATTATTTTTAAAGTCAGCACTCATACGATACTCCCAGGTCAGATTACGTCATCATTTCTGTTCATTTCTGATCAGTTCTCTAGTTTGTTGACTCTTCCACAGTAAAATTAACAGTGAGCATCAAGCATGCTCAGATCACATTTGGTGAGAGGGTGCACACAGCTCAGTCTGAATAAGACGCTGAAGCCTGTGAGGTGAGTTTGATGCTTTGGGGAATATTCAGCACAGTTTCTCTGTTCATTAATTCATCAGCACTGTTTTTGGTGATCTTTTTCACTGTATTCATGTGATCAAAAACGTGACTTCGGTACCTGCCTGCCTTCGCTTGCATCACTAAGTGAGTGCACTATCTTGCATTTGTGTTCAGCTGCGTGTATGTGAATCCTCATGTGGGAATGTGTATGTCACAGGTATAACATGATGACCCTGATAGCTCTTGTTGATAGCGCCTTAGTCAGAAAGTCCATGCGAAGATATGAATTATTGATGCATCTGGGACCAAAAATAGGAGAGAGAGAGAGATGTGGAGGGCAACAAAAAGAGGTTAGGGTTTGAGAGCGCTCAAAAAGCGAGAAAGAAGGGGACGGAGAGAGCGATGACATGAGAGCGAGGAGGAAAGCAGTGGGAGAGAGAAAGACAACAAAAGATTGAAAAAGAAAGAACGATGAAGTGATCCGGCCCTTTTAGTCTGAGAAAACTGCAGTCAATCAAGGGTTCGGCCAGTAAATGGGGACTCGCTGGGCTCCGCTGATGCAAACTGCATTATTTACAGCTACAGATTTGCCAAAATGGACACAGGGATGGCTTCACAGGACTGATCCAAGGCTTTATTTTAAACCATTAAATTATAGCTGAACAAGACCAGTTTTTTTATGGTAAAAGTAGAATGGCTGAAAAACAAAAAGAAGCAGGAGTTGCAATGACCCAAAGTCCAGATCTCAACCTGATTGAAGTGCTATGGCAAGACCTTAAGAGAGCTGTGCATAAATGACTGCCTGCAAATCTCAATGAACTGAAGCAATGCTGTAAAGAAGGCAGGGCCACAGATTGCTTCGGTATTTTTTTTTTTTTTTTTTGGCTTAGTTTTCATTAAATAAATAACAAAAAGGTATAAAATGTTTTATGGCTAATCAGAGGTTGCGTTTAAATTATTTTAGAACCTGCTAAGGACTTGATACTTTTTTAAAATTATGTCCTTAGAATTGAAAAAGGATGTACTGTCTTTCTCCGTATGGTTAGAAATGAGGGTCCTAACTTCTATCAGAATATTTTTCATGCATTCATGTGACTCTAAAAGTCACGTGAATGCATGTGATTTTTAGAGTCTTTATTTGTATTGCACTTTTCAAAACACATAAAGTGCTTCACAGTTTGAATAAAAGCCACACATTTGTATGCATGAACATACAGACACATGATCAACCACAGGGTCATAGATCTTTCTATATGAAGGCATTAGTTATCGTTTTATGATGGTGGTGCGTCTGAGCTCAGCATACTCTGCTGTACTGATTATCTCATTCCTAACTTTGGGCGTCTGCTGATTGAAGGTGGGCAGGTTACTCCCTTGGGTTTGTCAGAATAGCTGTTTGCTAACACTGATGTTCTGGAAGGAGGATTTAAAACTAAACGAGCCAAAAAAAAATTAGCTAAAAGACAGTAAAATGCTGAGAACTGTGGAACTGGAGAATTTTCTGTCTATTAGTGACCATCCTTTCTTGTTGCCACTTCACTCATTTTTATAAAAATATGAATCAGTGCTGCTTTTAAAAATGTAACTGTAATGACAGGTAAAAGCAGCTGTGACGGCGTTGCCTAAAAAGCTAGAATATTAACACCAGATTTCCAAGTTTGAAGATGTTGTAAAATAATTTAAAGGCTTTTCCTTTATTTAAAAAAAAAAAAAAACTCTTAATAGCGCGAAGAAGAACTACTGGTTGATTTGACATACTTAAATCTACAAAGTGTTTGAATTTAAGTTTTGAGATTTGGGAAAGCATACAAAGCTACATGAAAAAGCCAGCCAGTGCTGTCAGCTTAGAGAAAACAGTCTCATTTTGTTCTGATGAATAATAAAACTGCCTGCATGTACAGTGTGGTTAGTATGAGGAATATTAAACATTAGGAGTCTGCCTGTCTGTGTGCGCACTTTCACAGAGGCGGCGACAATCTGCAGCTCAGTCACCATCAGCCTAATCCCTAATTCGACATCTTAGAGCACATTAAATACCGTTATATAATACAGAAACAGAGCACTCACGTTTTCTTGTTTATGTGTGTTCCCATTTCTGTCTCTCTGCAGTTGTTTAAGTGCGTATACACCCATATATGCTAACACTGGGTGCTAGCAAATCTGTACATAGAATCCATACATATTTGCATGATTTAGGAAACATCAGAGTCCTGTAGCTTAAATTTTATTATTAAATATCAAATATGTGGAAGCAGTATTGTCATGGGGGCAGCAGGGTGGTGTGGTGGTTAGCACTATTGCCTCACAGCAACAAGCTCCAGAGTTTGGATTCACCATCTGGCTTTTCTGTGTGGAGTTTGCGTGTTCTCCCTGTGTCTGCACGGAGAGACGCACAATTAGTGGGTTTAGATTAATTAGTGATTCTAAATTGGCCGTAGGTGGCCTGCCTTTCGCTCATCTCGAAAATCCATCGCAGTGCTGAATGTTTTGTGCATTGGCCTGCATGCTCATGTACATTTACCAAATTTATAGAAATGTGAAGTTGGGGTATTTTAAGAGAACGTCTGGCATATTCGGCTACTGTTTTCTCAGTCCTTGCGATGTTTATTGTCTTTTGTTGCACCAAGTTGTGTTTATAGTTCCTCCATTTCCTTCTGCCTTCTCTGTCCCATTTCTTATCGTCATGTTTGCATGTGGTTATTACGCAGTCCCTTTTTTAATTTGACAGCAAATGTTATTAAAGATACATAAAAAAGTCTTACTGCTCACTCTGACTCATGTCCTTTGTTTGGGACCTAATTTTGACAGACTATAAACACTCTCATAGTAAGATTAGGAGTCAGGTGTTGCAAGATTGTGGGTCACCAAAGACTTTGTTCATATTTTATAGTTATTTTTATTTGATTAAGAGTGATAGAATCTTGCTTGTTTTTCCCCTCTAGACCTGTCTGCTTCCATGCTAAGTCGACTCATTACTTTCAATCCATGAGCACTGCATATAATGCAGACACAACATCATCATACCAGCTTACAGGATCTTACTGCAGCACAGTGGGGTACTGTAGATTAAAAAAAGATCCCCCCTGACTGGATTCATCGTTCTACCCCATTAATGAAGTGAGTTTTTTTTTTTTTTAAATGAGAAGCAGTTGTATCTTGATCATCTGTTCCTGCTGCGACAAACCACATTTGACCCTAAAGAAGGGAAGCAGGGGTCAGACATGACAGAGGGGATTTGAAAGGCAAAGAAGCTGCTGGTTCAAATCATGGACTGTATACAGTTCAAAACCCTGGCCCAGCTGGGGAATAATCTTCCAGAAACGTGTCCTTGAGCACTTGCTGAAGTGTTGCAGCATGTGATACATAATTTTGTTTGTTGGGACTAAACAGAAGCGCTTGTGGTCTAGGGGAAAAAGTACTGACCACACTGGTTGATTGACTTTACTGAAAAACTGCCACTGAGGTAACTATGAGAGATGAGATCAGGGCCATCACATCACCTGAAGAAAGGGGCGTAAGATGGGAGGGAAAGACAAAAATGATACGAGATTGGGAAATAAAATGTTGTTTTTACAATAACTGTAATCAGAAGCTACAAGTTCCTGCTTCCACTTTGATGTGTCTCTAGTTTCCACACCTGCAGACTCCACTCAGCTCTCAAGATTGAAACACTGAACCACTTCTTAATCTGTAGGATGAGGACTTAAGGGACGAGCTTTGGGTGACTCCCTGCAGCTTCGACGTTAATTTGGGAGGCAGGCAGCAGTAGCAGATTAAAATTAAGCAGTCAGATAAACACGTGAGTCTGCAGTGACACTCTGAGAGGCTGAGAGATGCTGGGACTCCTGCAGCGGGTCTGACCTCCCGTCTGATCTATGGGACCTGGCTTCAGTAAGAGTCGAATAACAACGGGTGCAAAAGTGATTAGTTCCTGTTGTTTTTAGGACAGTTTATGATAGCATGGCATTTTCATTTATACTAATGAAAATTAGTACTAATATTTTTGAAATTTTAAAATACAAAGTTTTTCTCAGTTTGGGAGAGAGAGAGAGAGAGAGAATTAATCTTCCCTCTACTTGAAAATGATAAAAACATGACCTTAGCATTAAAAAACACAGACAAGAAAATCTAATAAAATCACAATATCAGATGTTTTTAATAAATAAATTAAAAGCCTTCAGCCATATTCTCATATTCTCTTTCTATATACTTTACTTTTTTTTTTACGGAGCGTGTGTGTGTCAGCAGTGTACATGTGTAAAACGCACAGTACTGAATGCTTCAGCACATACCTCGAGGAGGTATACAGCACCATCTTGTAGCTATTAGATGCTAATGCAGGTTAACGTCATTCCCCTTCGCCTCCATTCACACGACCCCATTTTTCACTGTGTAAAACAGAGAGCAGAATGCAATGATTGGCAAAAAGTTTGAACCTTATGTTTAATTGAAAATAACACAAACTTAGCTTCTCAAATGTTGATAAACATTAACAGTTTTTTTAAATGACATATTTTCCTTTTAAAGTTAATGCCTCCAATATATATTTATTAAACGTAACAATAAAATTAACAACACTAAGTGTCTGCTGAAGTTTACAAAGTGCAGTGTTCTTCCATTTCATCTTGATATACAATACTATAGTGAAGTATTGATCAACCCCTCATTGGAGCCAGAATTTTTAAAGTGGTGCTTTTTCAGTCCAGTCCTCGTACCTGACTGTTTTCAGAGAAATGCTTACTTGTTTGTTAGGCCATTTAACACTGGCCTATGAATCATTCAAGCATAAAAAGGCACCAGACTCAAAGGATGAACCAGTGTTGTGTTTGCAACACAAACAAACTCGGCAAAGGACCAATTTTAAATAGTATCTTCAGGCACTTTGTTACTTGTAGCCTGTCACAAAAACACATAATTTGTTCCAATTTCTTTAGATGAATCTATGAAAAATCTAATAAAAAAAAGTAAATTGTCTGACAGGCATAAAAAAAATGTTTGTTTTTTTTACAAAATTAATCACAAAGTAAAATTAGCCAAATAAAAAAAAAAAACACATTTTGGAATGGTGTGCAGTGTGTCTAATAGTTAAATGGCAGGCCTAAAAAAACTCTCTAGAGCAGATGAACAGTATCTGAAAGTCATGCCCTTAAAGAAATAGAAAAAAAATCCACAAGACCAGAGAAGTGTATTCAGCTGCCTTCAGCTGATCCCTCTGCTGTTCACTGAAGCCTCATCAGAAATGGTCTCAGTGGAAGGGTGGCTGCCCTGTATATAGGGTTGTGTGCTCAACCCAGCCCTCTTCACCCTGTTAACATATGACTGTGTTGCCACCCACCCCATGAACATGATTGTGAAGTATGCGGACGACACTACAGAGAGGAGATTCAGCAGCTCACCCCGTGGTGTTCAGCCAACCACCTGGTGCTGAACACAGGAAAGACCAAGGAGGTCATCGTGGACTTTAGGAGGTCCAGGAAGACGGACCACTCCATCCTCCTCAAAGAAGGAGGAGGGGGGAGCGTGTGGACAGCATCAACTTCCTGGGCCTCCAATTCACATCTGACCTCTCCTAGTCCACCAACTCCTCCCACCTGGTGAAGAAGGCCCAACAAAGGCTCTTCTTCCTCAGGAAACTGAAACGGGCTGGACTCTCCTCTCAGCTGCTCGTGAACTTCTACCGGGCCACAATTGAAAGCATACTCT
>VUQJ01045620.1:14019-24223 GCA_015108635.1 Andinoacara biseriatus
TTCAGGGTGGTGACTGCTCTGGTGAAGAAACTGTTCTTGAGTCTGTTTGTTCTGGCTTTGATGCATCTGTAGCGCCTGCCAGAGGGCAGCAGGTCAAACAGTTCAAAGCCAGGGTGTGAGCTGTCCTTCATGATGTTTTTGGCTCTGCTGAGACAGCAGGAGGCGTAGATGTCCGTCAGGGAGGGAAGAGGGCTGCCAACGATTCAGTATTAGTCAGTTTGGAAACTAGATACAAGTAAATGTTCAGGCACCAAAATGTACAAACCTCTAGGTTGCTTTGTAGGCTCTTGGTGCTTCCAGAGGAGGATCATACCATCATTATAACTCACTCTGCATTTGTTTTTTTTCTGTAACAACACTATAGGTGCGCACAACATCGGCCATGTCTCACCCCTACTTATTCTCCCAGATCTTTTACAGTTGCAGCTGGATGTATATAGGATTTGATTCAAGAGTTCTAGTCTTATCTTACATGTACTATTAGTCTCTAACTGGCAGTTCCATGTGTCACAGTCCATTGCCAGCCCCGAGGCAGACAAGTATTCAGTGTCACAAACTAGATGATTACCGCATGGTAACCTGTTTTGTGTTTGCGCACATTTACTGTAAACAGTGCAGGAGGCACTATGTTCGCTGCAGCATGGTATTACCACAGGTGGTACATGATTTCTGCATTTTTCGGTCTCTTGCTCCTGGGCATAAGGCACAATATTGACCCTTTGCAGCAGAAAAGGGACGGTAATGACCAAGGAACAAACTTCTAATAGGATTGCTCGATAACATTTACTTCAATAATTTTATTTTAAAAAATTGGAACTTGGTGTACAGAATTACCCCAGGTATGCATATGAGGGATACATGTTTATGAATATGTACACAGTGTTTTTTTGTTTGTTTTTTGTTTTGGAATAGCAAAGTGACTTGAGCTGAAAGCCTCCCGGTCAATGCTGTCCACTTCCTATGGTCTGCTCCCAGCGCTGGGTGGGCAGTATGCAGGGAGTTCAAAAGGCTCTGAAGAGAGAGGTCATCACTACACATACTAAATTAATGAGCCAAGACATTAGCTTAATATAACTTCCAATTCTGTCTATAAATGTCCCCATCATCTGATTATATAATGGGCTAAATGTTTAATCTAATTGCATGCCTTTAGGGCATTTTAGTAATAATTCCAGACAGGAAGAAATCAGAACATGCTGATTTTCTGTCTTCATAACATTATCATATTATCAACATTATCACATTGTCATATCCTTACTAGCCATACCATAGTAAGGTATGGATAGTATGGATACTACCTTACTATCCATACCCTCAATTAATATTGAAGATCAGCCATTTATCAACTCATGCAAATAAAATAACAACCATGTATTGTCCAAGATAAATGAAAAAATGGATTCCTTTTTCAGTACAAATTGTTAATACATCTCCATGGCTTATAGGGTCACTGTGTATTTATAAAATAACCACTTGATTACTCTATGTTAAAAAATTTCTTACCTGGTTACTGCCCATCAATGTTAAAAGAAATACACTGAATAAATATGTGCTGATGGGATGTGAAATGTTATATCAGGGGTGGGAAGCAACAAAGTACCAATACTTTGTTACTGTACTTAAGTAGATTTTTCACGTATCTGTACTTTACTTGAGTATTTATTTTTACTTTTACTCCCTACATTTTTACACAAATATCTGTACTTTCTACTCCTTACATTTTCAAAGCGTGCTCATTACTTTAGGTGTAACATCTGAGGTAAGTTTTCATTTCTGGTCACTGCGCCTTCAAACATCAAACTGATCTGAGCCTAAACTGGGGAATAATGACAGATAATGGAAAATCATATCAGTGCATCTACCACTGGGGCTTATTGCATAAATAAATAATGTTTTTGTTTTTATTTTTTAAATCAGCTATTGATCTGCACATGATGTGAAGTTGTGTTTTTTCATATTGTGAAATTTGTTATTTAAAGGCTGCATGAAAATACTGCAGTTTGTTGCAGGATGAATAGGTTAGTTTGCTGTAGTGTATTTACAGTAAAGCTCTGTGTTGGACTGGTGCACAGAGGTTGTGTTCATGGTCAGAGTTTAGTTACATCAAGTGTAACAGAGATGAGTTTTTAAGCTGGTGGTGCTTAGATTCATTCATTGAATTCAACAGTATACTGTCAGTGTAGGGGATGTAAATCACCCAAGATATCTTTTGACATGCTGGGTTGCATCTTATTGAATTCACTTTATCCACCAAGAGCAGTAAACCTCAGAGCAGCAGCAGCAGCACATGTCAACTGATCACAGCCTGTACCCAAAAAAAAAACAAAAAATCTACTGGAGCCCACAATAGAAATCATTGTGATTCTTTTCCCTACACTGAGCCACTACAACTGATCATAGGGTTCCCTCACCTGCAAAATCCCACTTTAAATCCTAATTGTACTAATATTTGTGTTTATGCGTGGAGGCACCTTCTACAATGTAACAGATTCCAGTACATTCCATTAGAATTTAGATTGGAATAATGTTTGTATTCTCAGTAAATACCATCACACACCCACACACACACTTATTCATGCTGCACTTTTATCTATGCAACATTTATCTTACCAGCATTCACATATCCACACAGGGATGCATCAAGGGAAACTCAGGGTTCAGTACTTTGCCCAAGGACACTTCGGCAGGCGGACTGGAGGAATCGAACTACTGACCTTCTGATTGGGAGGTCTGTGGCCTGAGCCACAGATCACGGCTTTGCTGGCGAACACTGTGGAAGCTTTATCGTGAAGACGCTTCGTCACAGTAGAGGGCGGTGTTTACCTTTCATGGATTTTTCCGTAAATTTGCAGGAGAAGAAGACGAACGTATTTACTTCCGTGTTAAATTTCATGAATGACCACAGCTTCCAGTGTAGCTTATTAACAAGTACTGACTCCATCTGAATCGTGTTGTTAGTTTGACAGTTGCTGCTACCGTCTGGTTGCTCCAAATGGATTATACTGCAACTCAAAGTGGGTTTAGACAGCGTAAGTTACGTACGTAATTTTCTCACCAACTCACTCCGCAACGTTTGCCGGGTACATGCACATTTGGTGCTGACTGGTGTTAGCTCGCTGTTTATCAGCCGGCTGAGGGTAGTTACTGACGTTAAGCAACTTATGAAAACATGGCTGTTAAGCGGTAAATTTAAACCTAACCTTGAAGACAATATAATAAAAAGATCAAAAATAAATTAATGAGCTTTCATTTCCAGATTTTAATAGACAAACTGCGTTGACAGTGCTAACATGCTAATTCATTTCCCGTTAATGGGCTGGGCAGGCTAACGGTCCCCTCTCAGGACTTTACTTTTTACGTCTCATCTTTGCCCCCTCTGTGCTGAGGTTTGTTTGTTTGGGACTTCCAGCTCTCAGTGGCTTTATCGCCTTAAAATGAATAATTTTCTAATATTTACAGATTGTGTGTGGGTTTTTTTAAGCATCTTTACTAGTTTGTTGAGACGTCTTTTTCCTCTTTAAACGGGACAGGAAAGCAAGCAATAGTTTGAGGTGCCTGGGGACCGTGTAATCAGGTCTTGTGATAAGTGTCTGAATATATGAAAGCTACTTCAGTGGATTGAGTTAAAGGGCTATTTCTTCAGCACAGAGATTTCAGATTGGGGGCATAATTTTGTGTAAGCACGTGTTCTTATTCAGATGACACACAGTTGTAGCTTTCATTTTCCTCCCACGTTCTAAACCCTGTCACAACAACTGCTGGATGTCTCGAAACTTTTTAGAACAAAGATGAGATGGAAATTAAAGTCAGAAACAGAAAATTTGTTCAGATTTATCATCTCTTTCTCTGAAACACAGTGAGCAAGTCAGGAAACTAAGTTTTGATCATATTAATAAGTTCCCCAGAGCTGCTTTCTACAACTTAAAATATCAAAAGTTTGAAAATTTGTATCTCAAACTTGCGCTGAGAAATTGGTCCATGCATCTATATTGTGCAGGTTTGACTGCTGCAATGCTCTATTTGTAGGATTATCCAAATAATCACTAGGAGGACTTTTTTAAAGGGGTTGACTTATTGTTGCCTCTCCAGTGCACCTGTTGTCACTTGGAAATGGAATCACGATGGTTCATTCTTCCTAACTAGACAGATCAATATCCCTTAAGTTTAATTGATTTTGTGTTATACTGTGATGTGTGTTCTCCTAATATTTTTTATCAGTGTATAATAGTAATTCAAGAGGCACAGAGAGCTACTCCTTTGCTTGACATATCTCATTTTCCAAACTCTGTCATTTCACACAGAGCCCAGTATGCGTCTAAGGAATAACCCAGTGGATGGCTCAGATGGCAGCCAGCTGTTTGAGGACACAAGCAGAGCTGGGCCTGGAGCACAGCCAGGATACAGGTAGGACTCAGCCAGAAAAACTGAAGCTAAGCTGAACCTTAAAGGATGCATTTAAGAAGATTCCATGATTCCAGGAACACTCCAATCCTCCGAGGAAAGTTTCTGATGCTCCAGGAATTAAAAAAACAAAAAAACAAAACAAAGGATTGCAGTCTAAAGCCACGATACTTGAAAGCAAGCAAAAGAACAGATTAATTATTGATGTGGTGTTTTCTTGTCAAAAGCAAGCCTTTGATAGTTCTTACAGTCACTGTTACTACCAGAAGGTGGAGACAAAAGTTCCACACCTCATGTTTAATTTGTTTATCCAGCCCATGTTTTTCATGTCTTCTGCTTCTATGTATTGTATGCATCTCTCTTGCTGATTAGATCATCATGTTCGTTCAGCTGAGTCATTGTCTTGTGTCACCTTAGCAGGAACCAGCAGGCCAGCCCTCAAACTCCAGGATTTCCTGGTCAGTCCCTCCTGTCAGATCCCATGTCCAATCTGGCCATGGCATATGGCAGCTCACTGGCATCCCAGGGGAGAGAAATGGTCGACAAGAATGTAAGAGTGACTCACAGACTTTTAACATGAATGTTTCCAACAAAATCCTTGCAGAATGAATTCTGTGATTGCCCTTATTCAGAGGAAACAAACCTCATGTTCATGTCTGTGTGCTTTCAGCTGGACAGATTCATCCCAATTTCTAAGCTAAAGTACTACTTTGCTGTGGACACAGTGTACGTTGGGAAGAAGCTGGGCCTTCTAATTTTTCCCTATATGCACAAAGTAAGTCACTTTACAGTGGCTAAAAGTCAGTCATTCTGTTGGATATAGGTAGAGATTGTATGTCTGTGACAGTGTAAATATTTCTATGGTTTTTCATAAATGTGCCAAGCTGAGAGAGTATGCCTGCTTCTAGTTCTGCCTGGAGAAAGTAGTGCTGTGTCTCGACCATCCTCACATAAATTATTTTTGGTTTTTTTCACGTTTTTTTCTGTTTTATATATATTTGGATATAATTTATAATTTTTGAAGTGTAAGTGTGTGATCGTGTGTGTTGCAGAACTGGGAGGTGAGCTACCAGCAGGACACTCCTGTGGCTCCACGTTTTGATGTGAATGCTCCAGACCTTTACATTCCTACCATGGGCTTCATCACTTATATCCTGGTGGCCGGGCTGGCCCTCGGCACACAGAACAGGTACACTTACATCCATGTTTTTATGTAAGTGATGCACATTTGAGTATTTGAATATTACCCTAATCTCTGATCCTACCCTAACATCTTACACATTTTTGGAGACTTTTGGATTTATGCGTTTTGTTTGTTTTTGGGGGGTTTTTTGGCCCCTCAATTTTATCGAAGGCTCACCTTTTCGAAACTTAAAGCTAAAAATTAATAACATGACTGCAGTTTCACAATAAATGATTCACAGTATTCTGCAGTATATGTTTATAGACTCTCATATTTTGTTTCTCCCTCAGGTTTTCACCAGAGCTGCTGGGAGTTCAGGCCAGCTCAGCTTTGGTGTGGTTAATCATGGAAGTCCTGGTGGTCCTCCTGTCGCTCTACCTTGTCACTGTAAACACGGACCTCACCACTATAGACCTGCTGGCCTTTGCTGGCTATAAATATGTTGGGTATGTACCTATCTGTGCCATAGTTTGCATTTACTTACTCTGGACCTGTGAATGTCATGTCTAATCTGTGTATATCTCTCTTTTTGTTTATCTAGGATGATTGTAGGCGTAGTGGCAGGCCTTTTGTTTGGGAAGTCAGCATATTATTTGTCTCTGCTGTGGTGCTGTGCTGCCATCTTTATCTTCATGGTGAGTAGAATCATTTTTTTTAATTTTGGTAACTCTTTTAGTGTAGTGGTTTTAATTTGAAAAATTATTGTGAAGATGCTCATAGAACTTGCTCATTCCTTTTGTCACCAAATCATTAGAAAAGGGTGTTGGGAAACTATTAAGGAAGGTTTTGGAGAAACACAATATTCTTGATAGCTTTCGATCTGGTTTCAGAAATTTGCATTCCACTGAAATAGCTCTCATTAAAGCCTCAAACATCCTTTTGATGGCAGCAGATAAGGGTGACTGTTCAGTCCTTGTTTTGTTGGACCATATCTCAGCCTTTGAGACCATTGATCCGATCCTAATCCACAGGTTAAACCATGTGGTAGGACTTTCAGCTCTGTCTTGGAGTGGTTGATTTCATACGTTGCTGGTAGAACACTTTTGGTCTCAAAAGTTTTTGGTCAGTTGCGGCCCTTGAAGTCCCTTGTTATTTTTGTTGTATATTCTTCCTATTATTAGTAGTTTTAAACCATTTTTTATCATCTGTATGCTGACAACATTTAACTGTACTCCTCTTTTAAACCTCATGAATTGGACACGTTATCCATTTTAATTGATTCTATTATTACAATTAAAGGTTGGACGGCAAATAACTTTTTGCAGCTTAACGCAGACAGGACGGGTCTCTAACTTTTTTTTTTCTTTCCATTTAAGAAATATTACTAAACTCAGGACTGTTGTCTCAAAAAGTGTCTTCACCTCATCTTGTTTGGATTATTTTAATGCACTGATTTCTTGTCTGTCTAAATAATTTGTTGATCACCTCCAGTCTGTCCAAAACACTGCTGCAAGGCTTTTAACTCACTCTCACAAACCTCATAAAAATGGCTGGGTCATCTCAGACGCAGCCAGAGCTGCATTTGCATAGGCTGGGCAAGACACTGCCAGTCAGAAAAAAAAGAGAGAATTTAGCGCTACTTTGGTGGATGGCCAGATTAAAAATTTAGAGCTATAAAATAAAATGTTAAGTAATCTCTTTTGCGTGTCTCTCCTCAGATACGCACTCTGCGTCTGAAGCTGTTATCAGAAGCGGCAGCAGAGGGGAAGCTAGTGAGAGGAGCCAGAAACCAACTGAGGATGTACCTCACCATGGCCATAGCAGCAGCACAGCCCATCTTCATGTACTGGCTCACTTTCCACCTCATCAGATAAAACATAGAACTTGTCGTCGCACCCCACTAAAATAAAAAAAAAATGAAAAGAAACACCACACACACATATCAAAGAAGCTGGACTTGGATGAAATTCACATCTGGCATGAAGACTCTCCATGTACGCGTGGAGCCGAACAACGCATGCTACAAGATGGTTCAGAGAAGATGTGAGGCATTACTGCCTTTTCTCTCACAGCACAGCTATTTCATTAGCATTGCCTTTTTTATGTCTTCACAATTTTGTAGCAAAAGCAAGTGGCTTTAAGTTTTTTTTTTCTATACTGTGTAATTACTTGCTAATTATGGGGTTGTTGTTGTTTTTTTTTTTTAGGATTATTTATGTATATATGTTTGTGTACAGCAAGAGTATTATTGCAGATGTTTCATGAGTGATGTCTCTGAGCCAAGAAAAAGCACTAACCTCATACAGAACGTCCACTTAATAAAACGAACTCAAAATCCAGGTCTGTGCGGATGTTTGACGAGAAAATACTCTTTCCCTTCTCCTAATGTTTGCTTAATGGTTGTGAATGTGCGACAGTGTGTGAAAAAACATCTATGTGTAAACCAGGGTTACCAAACTCATTTTTAAGTGTAAGACGAACACTTTATTGGTTTCATCTTTTGATATATGCTTTATTACATGCGCGCTTTGCTGCCTGACAGCTCTTGAATAGAAATATCAACTGTAAGCAACGATGTCGTTAAGATTTAGACCTCAAGATGAAATGTAAAGGTCATTTTGATATTTAAAAAAAGTGAGTAAGTTATTTACTGCTTTTCATATTGAAAGTAAAATGGGATAAAGAGAGGGGATGAAGTCAGATGGTTTGTTCTGCAACAGCTCTTTCAGTCTTCTTAAGATACTTCAAGTAATTATCTCTGTGCTTTAATGTGCTTGTGAATCTTACATATATACTATTTAGGCTCGGGTAGGTTTCACATTGGCTTCTGTTAATTTAGGATATAAAAAAAAATCAGGATTTCTTAATTTTCCTCAAATCCCCCCTCCCCCTTTTAGTTTTTTAATTGATAATTGAACAATAATTTCTCAAAGAGTTGCGGTGAAACCATTTTTACAACCGTTTTGAATACTAACATAAAAAGCATCTCATTGGGGAATATTTGTTTACATGTATCAAATCATTTCAACACTTTTTTCATGATTAATTATGAATTAATCCCAGTCTGATTGCAAAAGTGCGCTGAAAGCATACGTGCGGTCTTTGAAATGACGTGTCTGAATAAAGTGTGACTGATGGAGCTACTGAGGTGTGAGATTCTTTTATGAAAGAGAACTTTTGCTTTTAAAGTTCACATGTGGGAATCACCACAGGCCCCACAATACAAAATTATCACGATACTTCACTAATGGTACAAAATTCTGATTTTTAAATATTTTGCAAAATGCTGAGTATTGTAATAACATACTGTAATACATCAACCTTTATACTGTATATAATGTTTTATATTGCATGTTAATGCAATCCTTCCTGTTGCACTGAAAACTTTCCTCAAGCCTGGGAATGTCACAAAAGTTTTCACACAGCTGGATTTTTGTGTAATGAGTATGTAATAAAATGCTTATTTTCCATAGCATTGTATGGACTGCTAGGGGGAAAAAGCAACATATTTTCCTAATTCAATTTGTTTTTTAAATTTATAGCAAGATATTGATAAAATATTGCAGATACTGATACCATGCTGTATTGATTTTTTTCCCCACACCCCTACTAAATTTGCATAGCCAACAATTGTTCCAATTCAGACTTTAATGGAAGAAACCATAAAAAAGTCCCTTAACAAACCTAAAGTAAAGCTAATCTTGTTCACTTGAGATTAAATATAAAAGAGCAAATACCAGGACTGTTTGATGTACATTTATTATTCAGGCAAAGAAAGAAGATGTTTCTGTGCTTTATTAAACTACTTTTGAGCATGTCTATAATGACTTCATTTTCAACTTAATATTAAACTACCAGAAGCAGTGCAGAGAATTTATTTAGATGGTGTTTAAGCTGCAAATACAAGAAAGGGTGATTTCCTAAACTAAATTTTGCCTAACAAAATTATTAGACAAAGTGTTATAAAAACAAGAAAACAAAAAATGTTTTAGAACTCTAAAAATGTTGTTTATTAGACAAAAAACAAACTGAATTCAACTTTTTGTAGCCAAATTTGAGCTGGCAGGTAAATAACAGTAATTTGGCCTCTTTATCAAAAAATAATAATGTGCTTTGCTAAATCTGTGAATTTGACAGTTCAACAGGAATTACAAAATTTATATCCATCCATCACCGCTTATCCTTTTCAGGGTGACGGGGGGGCTGGAGCCTATCCCAGCTGGCATAGGGCGAGAGGCAGGGTACACCCTGGACAGGTCACCAGCCTGTCGCAGGGCCAAGAAAGAGACACAGACAACCATTCATGCTCACACTCACATTCACACCTATGGGCAATTTAGCGTAGCCAATTAACCTAACCCCAGTAAATGCATGTCTTTGGACATGTAGGAAGAAACTCACGCAGACACGGGGAGAACATGCAAACTCCACACAGAGAGAGAGAGGCCCGGGCCAAGGTGGAATCAAACCCAGGCCTTTCAGATGGTATTGAAACTGTGAAGCAGCAGTGCTAACCACTGTGCCAACAATATTTATATTTTAGCAGTAAATATTTGCACATATTGTTGGATCAACCATTACAGAAACATAAACTTCTTTCCCCTTTCTCCCACCTTTTTCTTCTCTTCCTTTTCTCTTTCAGCCCGTCATTTCTGGAGTAACTAAAATATGTATATATAC